>JAQFYZ010001184.1:0-26499 GCA_034695085.1 Cylindroiulus punctatus | reverse complement strand
AAATACTGCAGTGAATGGTGAAACACTGCAGTTTTTTTGCAGTAAATTGTGAAATACTGCAGTTTTTTGCAGTAAATTGTGAAATACTGCAGTTTTTTTTGCAGTAAATTGTAAAATACTGCAGTGAATGGTGAAACACTGCAGTTTTTTTGCAGTAAATTGTGAAATACTGCAGTTTTTTGCAGTAAATGGTGAAACACTGCAGTTTCTATGCAGTGAATTGTGAAACACTGCAGTTTCTTTGCAGTAAATGGTGAAACACTGCAGTTTTCTTGCAGTAAATTGTGAAACACTGCAGTTTCTTTGCAGTAAATTGTGAAACACTACAGTTTTTTTGCAGTGAATGGTGAAACACTGCTGTTTTTTTGCAGTAAATGGTGAAATACTGCAGTTTCTTTGCAGTGAATTGTTAAACACTGCAGTATTTTTGCAGTAAATGGTGAAACACTGCTGTTTCTTTGCAGTGAATTGTTAAACACTGCTGTTTTTTTGCAGTAAATGGTGAAACACTGCCGTATTTCTGCAGTAAATGGTGAAACACTGCTGTTTCTTTGCAGTGAATTGTTAAACACTGCAGTTTCTTTGCAGTAAATGGTGACACACTGCAGTTTCTTTGCAGTAAATGGTGAAACACTGCAGTTTTTCTGCAGTAAATGGTGAAATACTGCAGTTTTTTTTGCATTATTTCAGTGAGTTATAATGCACTTTCAAACTGCCATATTGTGTTTCATAATGTGGCAGAGTATTTTAACATTATATAAAACTGCAGAATGAATGCAGTTTTCCTGCAGAATGGATTTGAATATAATGCAGTTTTTCTGCAGGATATTGCTGCGGAAGGCTGCGTTTCCACGGTTAGAATGAAACTTCGGCACTTCTCTAGTATTCGGTTGAAACTGAACCGCATTTCGCACAAATTGCGTCGGAATTTTCGAGAAAAATTTCGTTTTTGGCTGCAGCATAGCCAGCGAGCACTATGACAACACCTGCACCGATTCAAACAAAACGTGATTCCACGGTCAGCGATTTTTTGTTCAAAGCCAAATAAACGCGAACAAACAATAATGAATTGCGCGGCGATGCGAAGAGTGTCTGAAAGTCACTTGAAAGTCAGTCAGATTTGAGACGCAAACTTTACATGGGTCAAAGTTAGATTTTGCTCTTTTAGCTAAACAGATTTTCACTTTCAACCTTTCCACTTTCGCATTTCTCACCTGAAATGCTTCTCTTCTCACACTCGGCTTTTCTTTTCGCCCGCCCACGTCTTATTAACTTCATTTGATCCTCCCACCAGCTTCAATTTCAATTATTTCAAAATATATTTCACAATATATTTCAAATTTCGATTAGGCCTAACTAATTAAGAATGGAACGCGCGTTCCAATCCGGAACCGGAAGGAACGCGAGCACGAGCTGCGCACGAGCGGGGGGCGTTCGAAACGGTTCAAAAAATACCAATCCAAAAAACCGTTCAAATTCCGCAGTTCGCAATACCCAATTACGTAATTAATAGTCGCCGAAACTGCGCGTCCGATGCCAATTGGCGATTTGTTCAATCCAACCACTTTATCGCAGTTTTAATTTCAACTTTCAAACCCTAGATTAGGCCTAGCAATTTAATGGAGAATAGAACGCGCGTTCTAATCCAGCAAACCGGAAGGAACGCCCATGCACGCGCGACTATTCCATAGCTGCGCGAGCTGGCGTTCCACGCGCAATTTGAATTTCAATTAATTAATGCGCATTTTTGGCAGGTTTAAAACCTGCCAAACGACGCCTCGGGGCGAATAGGTTACGCCGGGGAATCAACAGTCGGTCGCGCTGCATCCGACTGTCACCGAGAAGCGGCCGAAATGCAACACGCAACGATGCACTGTCAAGGCTCAAGGTCGCCGGGGTGAATACTCACATTCGGCGGCGTGGGCCGCGGCCAGCAGCGCGGCGAGGAGCACGGCCGTCCACTTCATCGCGGCGGGTGGAAAAAGTGAAACCGAACAAACGCAAGAAAAAAAAACGGCCGCACTGATGAAAATTTGGCGAGCAACCGACTGCGAGCTCGTCGCCGATTCGAATGGCGAAAAAAGGAACGGACGCCTGCATCCGGGCAACCGCGTGCAAACCGAAAACGAGGCTACGGCGCTACGGCAGACGGATGCCAAAAAAGCCGCGAAAATTCAAATTTTGAAACAATTTTTTGAATGTTTGTCGAAAATATCGTTGTTTCCAAAGGTTGTTTTAATGAAAACGTCGTTATTTTTACCTGAAATGTGACTAACAAACAGGTTTTTAACTGAAATGTGACTAACAAACAGGCTTTTATCTGAAATGTGACTAACAAACAGGATTTTTACCTGAAATGGGACTAACAAACAGGATTTTTATCTGAAATGTGACTAACAAACAGGATTTTTATCTGAAATGTGTCTAACAAAAAGGATTTTTACCTGAAATGGGACTAACAAACAGGATTTTTACCTCAAATGTGACTAACAAACAGGTTGTTCTTGGTTATTTTAGTGAAAACGTCGTTATTTTTACCTGAAATGTGCGTAACAGACATCCGAAGTGCCCCCGCTTGTGATAAATTCGTGAATAAAGAATTCACCAACCAAAGAACTACGAAAACAACAAAATAAAATTCCCGAAGTTTCCGCCTGCTTCCGTTCTGTATTCAAGCTCGCGGACTACCGATACAACGGCGGGGTAGGATTTCCATGCAGGGGGTTCATACCCTGCTCATGAGAAAAATATAAATGTTCATTAATATCAACTTTTGGAAATGGTCAGCAGAAATCTCAATATAATAATAAACATGTTAAAAATTATTTTTTGGGATAGAATTTATTTTGTTGAAAAAACTTATTTTCCCTGACTTTCCCTGACAACCCGAGTCAATTTCCCCGACTTATAAATCGTTAGAAAATTTTTATAAACCTGCTCATGAGAAAAATATAATGTTCATTAATATCAACTTTTGGAGATGGTCAGCGGAAATCTAAATATAATTAATAAACATGTGAAAAATTATTTTTTGGGTATTTTTAGGGATGGAATTTACTTTTCAATTTCATTTTGTTGAAAAAACTTAATTTCCCTGACATTCGTAGCTAACCTAAAATATCGGCGCGCGCCTCGACCTAGGCGAGCAATGAATCGCATCAGAAAACCTCGTAACTATCTTAGTTTATTAAATTATAATTTGTCATCTGCTTCGCCGGCTTCAACAACCTCATTCGCGGAGATAAAATATATAAATTCAACGTGTAAAACCCGCGTTTATCATACATTTTCGCCCGGTATTCGATGAATTCGAGCACGGATAATTTTTGTTTGTTCTGTCTTAATTTTTACTTCGTCAGAACATCTTGGCTGCTTCCCGAGTTTTACGGGGTCGGCATGTTAATCTACACAGGTCCGAAAGTTCTGCTTGCCCGTCATTCGCGGGCAATCATTCGTGCGGCGAGTTCATCGAAAACCTCATCGAAAACCTCGGGTCTTTTTGCGAGCGGGCCTGTTTAGCGAGGAGAAAAAATCTGCGAAAATCCAGTCGGAGCTGCCGCCCTCGTGTGAATCAAAAGCCGGCACTAAGTACTTTTTATCGGGTTTTTGGGCAGTGCCTTCCTGGGCACCGATTATGCGAAAAAGTCTGAAAAACCACACTCACGCACGGGTTACTTAGCTACGAAGCGCTTCGAGCCGCGCTTGCATTTCCGTGACATCTTCCTCGTCGTCGTCGGAGAGCGCGGCCGAGGCGGCTGGCGCTGGCAGGCTGTCCTCGACGGCGGCGGGCGCTTTTCCCAGTTGACCTAAAGAGATATGTTTTTTTGAGATTAACAAGAATGAGCGAGAAGTTTCTGGTGAAAAGGATTACACGAGAAATTTCCGGCTTAAGAATCGTGTATGCCCGATTTTCAAAGTTTCAAGAAATTTTCAAGATTTCCTGGTCCAAAATACCAAAAAAACAAATGGGACACTTATTTATATTATATTATATTATAACAGAGTAAAAATCTAGACTGATCAGCATTGACTTCCCGGAGGATTTTATCGATTTTTTATGTTTTTTGAGATTAACAAGAATAAGCGAGAAATTTCTGGCGTAAAGAATACACGAGAAATTTCCGGCTTAAGAATCGTGCATGCTCGATTTTTAAAGTTCCAAAATCAACCATGAAATTTTCAAGATTTCCTTGTCCAAAATACCAAAAAAAAAAATGTGACGCTAGAATAACGGCATAAAAACCTAGACTGACCAGCAGTGACTTCCCAGAGGATTTTATCGACTTCCGACTGCGCGGCCTCCTCCAAGTCCTCCTGGTCATCCATGTCCTCGAAGGCGTCCTCCATCATCTCCTCGATGATGCCAGCCTGCGTAAATCGGAATGCAGAAAGCTCATTAAGGCCGGCTGCAGACGAGCTTTGTTTTACGGTGCGTTAACGCAGCATCCATTATCCAATGCAGCCGTGCAGTGGATAAACGCGCATTTTGCAGACGGATAATTATGGCGCTTCTTCTAGCAGCCTTCTTTAATGCAAGCGTAAGCTAAGGCGCTTTAGTCTATGGCCTTACAGGACGTGCGTTCTAGCAGAACACCCGCGTCAAATCAACGACGCTGCGCTACCGCAGTCATACCGCGGCCGCAGTCCGGCCAACGCACACACATATGCATGCGCCCATTGGCGATAATGGCAAGCACGAACGCACGTCGAAGAACCGCTGCATCCCCGCGTCAAAACACCGCTCGTCTGCAGCCGACCTTAGTCGCCAACCACCGTTATGCACATTTGAATTGCATGCTCACCTTCATCATCTCCTTCGACAGGTCCCGCATCGTGGCAGCGACTTCAGGCACTTTAATTAGGTTTTGCATACTTTTCATCACCTCCGTGCTCTTGGCCAGCGAGCCGGCGATCTTGACCGTCGCTGCGAACGAAAGACGGGCATCCGTTAACCACGTGCTGCACACTCGAGAACTTTTTTTTCCAGAAGTTTTTGCATATAGGAGAACCACGAAGTGATGGAACTGGGCTGAAAGCGCCGACCAATAGAATCCAATTGCCAGTTTGCGATTGACTAAGTCTAGTATTTCGCATACAGCGCCACTGGTGAGAGCAAGGAGCTCAACAACAAATCATCGATCCAACCGTTAAGGATGAGTCTCAATAGATCGCAGTGTGGGGGGCTGCTCTACTAAGTACGACACCCGCTTCAGTTCGAGGCGTCAGCCATTTTCCTTTTAACAACTAAAAACCAGGAATCCCTAACCGATAACCGACACCTCTCTGATTGGCTGTCCTTCAGTTCCATCAGTTCGTATTTCTACTATAGCCCAAAATTTCTTCGCTAACAATGCAATCTCGCAATACTTGCCCAGTTGGTTCCTCATGGTCAAGACGACCGAATTGATTTGCGCCTTGGACACGTGTATCCTGCTGATGGCCTTCCGCGACTGCACGATTTCCTTGGCCACGATCAGGCAGGCCTCCTTGTCGCCCTTCTTCGCCGACTCCTTCAGCATCCGCTTGGCTTTCTCTTCTTCCCGCTGAATAGCTAGGTGATGAAACGGGAGGATGAAATGAAATGCAAAACAAGAAGAAGCCTGCAGATGAGCGTGCAGATGAAATAAATTCATAACAGGCTAAATCTAGCAACTTACATCGGATCTGGCGGTCCAAGAGGCGCGACTCGTGCCGCATCTTCCCCGTCCATTCCTGAACCTAGAAATCAAATTGAAACAACGTCAAATTTTGTTCGAGACCAGGAACCGGTATCATTTCCAAGTCTCAGTCTATCGCCACCTTGGCGCTTTGAATGATGGCATTTGCAGCTTTTACTTTTACAATATCTGCGCGGCTAGTACCGCAGGCCTCACGTAACATCTCCATTCCTGCGCGCAATATTTTTTGGGTTTTTTCCTTCTTTTTGGTAATTTCCTCTTCATCAACAGACTTTTTTTGAGCCCAGTATCCCTTATAATTCTACAGATAGGTCATACATAAGAGGTTTCCCTCTTTATTTGTTGCATTTGTCACATTATTTTCCATTTTTTACAGAAATTGTCACGTTAATTTCCATTTTTTGCAGAAAATGTCACATTATTTTCCATTTTGTGCAGAAATTGTCACATTATTTTCCATTTTTGCAGAAATTGTCACATTATTTTCCATTTTTTGCAGAAATTGTCACATTATTTTCTATTTCTTGCAGAAATTGTCACATTATTTTCCATTTTTTGCAGAAATTGTCACATTATTTTCTATGTTTTGCAGAAATTGTCACATTATTTTCCATTTTTTGCAGAAATTGTCACATTATTTTCCATTTCTTGCAGAAATTGTCACATTATTTTCTATTTCTTGCTGAAATTGTCACATTATTTTCTATGTTTTGCAGAAATTGTCACATTATTTTCCATTTTTTGCATAAATTGCCACATTATTTTCTATTTCTTGCTGAAATTGTCACATTATTTTCTATGTTTTGCAGAAATTGCCACATTATTTTCCATTTTTTGCCGAAATTGTCACATTATTTTCTATGTTTTGCAGAAATTGTCACATTATTTTCTATTTTTTGCAGAAATTGTCACATTATTTTCCATTTTGTGCAGAAATTGTCACATTATTTTCTATTTTTTGCAGAAATTGTCACATTATTTTCCATTTCTTGCAGAAATTGTCACATTATTTTCTATTTCTTGCTGAAATTGTCACATTATTTTCTATGTTTTGCAGAAATTGTCACATTATTTTCCATTTTTTGCAGAAATAGTCACATTATTTTCCATTTTTTGCAGAAATTGTCACATTATTTTCCATTTCTTGCAGAAATTGTCACATTATTTTCTATTTCTTGCTGAAATTGTCACATTATTTTCCATTTTTTGCAGAAATTGTCACGTTAATTTCCATTTTTTGCATAAATTGTCACATTATTTTCCATTTTTTGCAGAAATTGTCACATTATTTTCTATTTCTTGCTGAAATTGTCACATTATTTTCCATTTTTTGCAGAAATTGTCGAATTATTTTCCATTTTTTGCAGAAATTGTCGAATTATTTTCTATTTCTTGCTGAAATTGTCACATTATTTTCCATTTTTTGCAGAAATTGTCACATTATTGTCTATTTTGTGCAGAAATTGTAACATTATTTTCCATTTTGTGAAGAAATTGTCACATTATTTTCTATTTTTTGCAGAAATTGTCACATTATTTTCCATTTTTGACAGAAATTGTCACAAAGGTTCCAAATTGTCACATCCCTGGTATTACTGTCAATATAAACTTTGAATTAAACATTTAGTTTCATTTGAAATTATTATATCTGTCCAAAATCATCAAAGTTAAATTGCAATGCCACTGTTGCTCGAAACGGATCATAGATGGCGCAGGTTCCCTGCCCCAAAATACTGTTGCTCGAAACGGATCACAGATGGCGCTGGCACCCTGCACCAAACCCAAACAGCTGAGCATGGCAGCAAACCGTGACCAACAACAGGGGCGTGGTTGCGCAGCGACCACGGCAATGCCCAAATACGGTAACCGCTGTTCGCCACTCTAGTCCACGATGCATTCTTGCTCGTTTATATGACATTTCGACGCCCAAAACCGAGCGATAAGAGCGAGCAAAGTGCAGCTGCCAGACAATCGAATCCTGCACTCACTTGATCTTTGGGCGACTTTTCCTGGCTTTTTCCGAACAGACCCATGGCTCCTCAGGTTCTAGCTCGCTTGGATACGGTCAGCAACGTCCCCCGAAGCCTTCACATGCCATAAAAAGCCAAAAAATTCAGATAAAAACGCATAAATTGCAGGAAATTTCAACCCACGAAATGGAACGCACTGCTATGGAACGCGGCCTCACCACCGGAACTACCCGGCGTATCACTGCGCGCTGGCTGCGTGAGGCGGCTCGCTGCATCCGCGCTTGCAATATAGTCCGACCAAATTTCGTCGATTTTTGTTAACAGTTCACGAAACTCACTAAACTGCAATCGCGATTGTCACACACAGTTACACACAGTCCGCTCCACGCGTAAATCACTCGCCCTGAAACTGAAATAATGTTTTTTGTTGGTGTATATGTTGTTGCTATGGTAAACAACGGCGCTTTTGCTTACAGACTCACAGCCCAGATACAGGGTGTCCCATGAGTGATAGCAGGTTTGTAACCTCATCACCGGAACTACACCGTATCACTGCGCGCTGGATGCGTGAGGCGGCTCGCTGCATCCGCGCCCGCAATATAGTCCAACAACATTTAGTCGATTTTGCAAATATTTTACAAATTTCATTAAAGTTTAACTTAGCTTCTGTCGCGACAGCTGCACACAGTTCAGTCCACGCGTGAATCACTCGCCATGAAACTGAAATAAAGTTATTTGTTGGTGTATATGTTTTTGCTATGGTAAACAACGGCGCTTTTGCTTACAGACTCACAGCCCAGATACAGGGTGTCCCATGAGTGATGCAGGTTTGTAAATTTTGTTACAAGATTTGTCGAAATTTGACCTGCAAATTTTAGGGTCAAGCGGTCAAGGGTCAACCTCCGTGATGCTGTCGGAGACGTAGGGTCGTCAGGTCATCCAGCAACGCCGCCTGGGGCGCCACGCAGCAGCCAACGCCCTAACATCCTGTGCTGCCAAATTTTCCCATACTGATGAGTGCATCTTTCTCAAGTTTAATTCGGAAATTCCAGCTCGAAATTCCGGAATTCTGGTGAATTTTGTTCGAATTTGCTGACCTCGTCGATGGCCTCTAACCCCAGAAGGGCGGCCAGGGAGGTCCCCGTCCCGCCCCCCGACAAGGACTACATATCAACCTGCGTCAAGTATTGCATGTTCTTCATCAACTTCATCATTTGGGTAAAAAAGTTTTTGTGAAAATGTTTTAGAATGTTTTGGAAACATGTTGTTGATTGGTGGTGCTATGTTAACTCTCAAGAAAATTATGCCAAACATGGTTGTGAAAGACGACGTAACAAAACGTGATGATTTAGCAATTAGCTTTGCTGTTTCATAATGGGTTGCAAAAGTTTTATGAAATGTTAAATGTTATATAGTTTGTTATATTATGCATGTTGCAAAAGGAGATGATGTTTGATAACAATTTGAAAGAAATTGCGATATGAGGTGCCAATAGTTTCATAATGGTTGCAAAAAGTTTTATAAAATGTTAAATGTTTGGTAATTGTTATAGTATGCATTGTGCAAAAGGAGATGATGTTTAATAACAAGTTGCACAACAAGTTGAAAGAAATTGCTATGTGATGTGGCAATTGTGACAAGGATATGCTACACTTGTAGCATAAGCTACAAAACAAAAATTGAAATTAGTATGAAACATGTTTGTGAAACAATTTACCTAAACGTGTTATATAAATGTTGTATATTTATATAACATTTATTTTGTAGCATAAGCTACAAAACAAAAATTAAAATGCAACATGTTTGGGAACAAATTTACCTAAATG
The DNA here is from genome assembly GCA_034695085.1 of Cylindroiulus punctatus. Lineage (NCBI taxonomy): Eukaryota > Metazoa > Arthropoda > Diplopoda > Julida > Julidae > Cylindroiulus > Cylindroiulus punctatus. Next base: position 17,025 of record JAQFYZ010001184.1, on the reverse strand, counting down.
TGTCATATATAAATTGTAGCATAAGTTACAAAACAAAAATTGAAATGAACATGTTTGTGAAACAATTTACCTAAACGTGTTATATAAATGTTATATATATATATGTTGTTATATATGTTATATTATATATATTATAAATGTTATATATTTATATAGCATTTGTTTTGTAGCATAAGCTGCAAAACAAAAATTAAAATGCAACATGTTTGGGAAACAATTTACCTAAACGTGTTATATGAATGTGGCCAGGAAAGGAAGGCCCACTATACTGGACTTTTGTTATGTAACAAGTTGCACAATTTGGAAAACAAATTTAAGTCACGCTATGCAACAAGTTGCACAATTTGGACAACAAATTTATATCCCGCTACGTAACACGTTGCACAATTTGGAAAACAAATTTATATCCCGCTACGTAACAAGTTGCACAATTTGGAAAACAAATTTATATCACACTACGTAACAAGTTGCACAATTTGGAAAACGAATTTATATCCCGCTACGTAACAAGTTGCACAATTTGGAAAACGAATTTAAATCACGCTACGTAACAAGTTGCACAATTTGGACAACAAATTCATATCCCGCAGCTGTTATACGGTGCCATGAACTGCATCACGAAACGTTATACAACATGTTTCAAAACATGCGAAGGTATCTCGTGTACCGCGCTGTTTTATAACATGTTGACCGTACCTGAGTACAGCCTCCATGTTGTTTATCAAAGTTGTACTAAGCAAATTTACAGCCCACCATTTGTTATATGGTGCGTTACACCCATCAACTCCATAATGAGGAGTTGATGAATCTGAGGAGTGAGGAGTTGAGGATTTTGCTGAAACTGGAAACCTCGACTCCTCATGTCATCAACCCCTCACCCGTACGCCAGTCGCACTCTTGCAACGCGACCGCACCTCATAACAAAGTGTCGCGCGACACATAGCACGGCTGCGCGCGACACTTTTCAAATTGACGCATACTTACTCAACTCCTCAATAATTTTCAGATCGTTGGTCTCCTGATGGTTGGCATCGGCCTGTGGGCCTTCCTGGACAAGTACAACACGCACGGCCTGGTGAGCGTTCAGAGCGCGTTCGACATCCTGCTCGACGTGTCCATCGTGCTGCTGGTGGCCGGCGGTCTCGTCTTCTTCATCAGCTTCACCGGATGCATCGGCGCGCTCCGGGAGAACACGTGCCTGCTCAGCATCGTGAGTTCCAGTCGCGCAACTGTGTCAGAAAAAATGCGTAAAACTTCGTGACATATTTTAGGCCGGTTCAACGATGCTAACCGCAAACTGAGTGGCTTACCGCGTAGAATGACACGTTGGCTATCGCCTTGTTCGTTCGAGATAGGTGTCGGGCTCCCTCTATATCCAATATGACCATTTCAAAAACTTCCGAACATATTTTTGGCCGTCTAGAACCATTTAACCGCAAACCGAGTGGCTTACCGCGTAGAACGACACGTCGGCTATCGCCTAGTTCGTTCGAGATATGGACATGGAGGGAGCCCGACACCTAAGTACCATGCGAAAAACTCCGTGACATATGTTAGGCCGCTTAAGCAATTCTAACCGCAAACTGAGTGGCTTACCGTGTAGAATGACACGTCGGCTATCGCCTAGTTCGTTCGAGATAGGTGTCGGGCTCCCTCCTTGTCCATAAGTACCATGCGAAAAACTCCGTGACATATTTCCGGCTTCTAAAATCATCATAACCGCAAAATAAACCGCTTACCGCATAAAACGACACGTTGGCTATCGCCTAGTTCGTTCGAGATAGGTGTCGGGCTCCCTCCTTGTCCATAAGTACCATGCGAAAAACTCCGTGACATATTTCCGGCTTCTAAAATCATCATAACCGCAAAATAAACCGCTTACCGCATAAAACGACACGTTCGCCATCATCTAGTTTGCCAGAAATACGTGTGGGGCTCCTTCTATGTCCATTACCACCATGCTAAAAACTGCGTGACATATTTCTGGCTTCTAAAATGATCATAACCACAAAATAAACCGCTTACCGCTAAGAACGACACGTTGGCTATCGCCTAGTTCGATCGAGATAGGCGTCGAGCTCCCTCTATATCCAATATGACCATTTAAAAAACTTCCGAACATATTTTTGGCCGTCTAGAACCATTTATCCGCAAAATAAACCGCTTACCGCGTAGAACAGCACGTTGGCTATCGTCTAGTTCGTTCGAGATAGGCGTCGGGCTCCCTCTATATCCAATATGACCATTTCAAAAACATCCGAACATATTTTTGGCCGTCTACAACCATTTAACCGCAAACCGAGTGGCTTACCGCGTAGAACGGCACGTCGGCTATCGTCTAGTTCGTTCGAGATAGGTGTGGGGCTCCCTCTATGTCAGTTACCACCGTGCTAAAAATTGCCGAAAACTTCGTGACACATGTTAGGCCGTTAAAATAATGACATCGGCAAACAAAGCGACTTACCGCGTAGAGCCACAGGCCGGCCGTCATCTAGTTCTTTTCTTTCCGCAGTACTCCGCCACGGTGGTCGTCATCCTGCTGGGCGAGATCGCGCTGGCCATCGTGGCGCTCGTCTTCCCCAACGTCTTCCTGAAGGAGCTGAAGGCGAAGCTGTCGGAGGAGGTGGTGGTCAAGTACCGCGACGACACCAACCTGCAGAACCTCATCGACTTCCTGCAGAAGGAGGCGAGTCGCGCGCCGCGGCCCAACCGCGCGGTTCGACCGCCGGCCACTAACTTCCGCCTCTCTCTTGCAGTTCGAGTGCTGCGGCATCTCCGACCGCGGCTACCAGGACTGGAACAGCAACATCTACTTCAACTGCTCGGACACTAACAAGTCCGCCGAGCGGTGCGGCGTGCCCTTCTCCTGCTGCCGCAACAGCACCAACATCGTGGTAGGAACACATTATCAGCCGCGAGAACCGCAGCAGCGAGATGCGGCGAGCCACATCCACCGCGGACTATAATTCGGAACGTATTCCCGGTGTCTAAAACCACAATCGTCTCAGAACGGAATCGGAAATATGTTCCGAAAGCCAAAAAACATATTTTCCGCGGTTGATGTGGCTGCAGAGCGCGGTCCAAACCGCTGCGGTTCTCGTTCAGTCCGAGTCTAATGCCCGCTTCATTCCAGCACGGCCTCGTGAACATGATGTGTGGTTTACCGCAGCGGCAAGTGCTCGCGGTCCAACGAATGACAACGCATCCATATAGTTATCGTTCGTTGGAACCGACCGCAACCACATCCACCGCGGACAATAATTTGGAACGTATTCCCGGCGTCTAAAACCAAAATCTTCTTAGAACGGAATCAGAAATATGTTCCGAAAGCCAGAAAACATATTTTCCGCAGTTGATGTGGATGCAGAGCGCGGTTCAAGCCGCTGCGGTTCTCGTTCAGTCCGCGTCTAATGCCCGCTTCATTCCAGCACGGCCTCGTGAACATGATGTGCGGCTACGGGACCCAGACCAAAGACGTGAGTACATTACCACCGCGGTTGTTCGCTTTAACCGCGTCTTTGCTAAACCACGACTTCTCGTTTGCGCAGTACCACCAGGCCAGCCGCATGATCTACACCGACGGCTGCATCGCGCTGATGAAGCGCTCGGCGCAGCGCAACTTCTACGTCATCGCAGGAGTCGCGTTGGGCGTAGCCTTCGCGCAGGTACGGCCGCCATCTTTTTTTCTGCAAAAAATGCAGTTCGGTTACGGCTAACGGCCCGTTACTTTTGCAGATGTTCGTGCTGTACCTGGCCCGGCGGCTGCAGGGGCAGATCGAGATGCAGAAGGCGCGCTGGCGGTGAAGTTAACGGGCCGATAAAGTTGACGGGCATACGTCTTACACCACTGTGATTAACGCGCGATAGTTAACGAGCCGACTTTTTATGATGTTACCGACTTATTTTGTACTTAAAATTTTAACCTTATTACACTGCAGTATTTTTACTAACGGTCGCTCCGCGCATCTTAGGCTAATTCGTGTATTTTATAATAAAAAGTTAAACCTTATTCGTCCGATAAGTCTGCGAAACCCAAAACCCAGATACGGCTTTCCAGATTTTGGTTTTTTAAGTTTTTAGGTTTCTGTTATGTTATGCAGTCGGGATTTAACGGATGGTTAATAAACACGAATTTGCTTATCGAGGACCTTATCGGGTTCTCCGGTTAAGTTTGCGCAACCCGATTAAGTGATTATTTTCCCGCAGATTAAGTTTTTGAAATTAGGTCTTGACATTCGATTTAAGCAGTCGGGATTTAACCACCGATTAATTCCCACTTGACAAAATCCTGCCAGTTAACAAAACTGTCATTAGTGCTTTAACCTTTGATTAACTGCCACTGCACGGCTTAACCGGGCATCACTTATCTTACAACGTAATTTATTTGAAGATTAATTTTTAATCGAGCATTAATTTCAAATTGCCTCAATTTTAAGCAAATATAAAATTTGAATCTAACATAAATTTTAACCAAAGATAACTTTTGGCAGTCAATTAATTTTCTTCAAAGATTATTTTTGGATCGAATATTATTTTTAAACGAAGATTAACTCCACCTAACCAACATTTCGCTATTTTTGCACGTTTGGTGCAAACCGGCATTTATGAAAATAATCGGCGGTTAGCGCGCATTGGACATAAGGGTAAGTTAGCGATCCGGATGTTAGTTAGCCCGCGTGCGGCTTACCTCTATCCGGCAGCGCTAATCGGGCAGTAGCCGACTTAACGGAGCTCAACGCCGCGCAGTAAAGCGATAACGGCTCGACTCGAGATTTGAAACCACTTTTATTTCCAGCACCGCATATCTTGGTCCCCGATGATTATTTACAAGCCGCTATGTTGCGCGAAGCGCATCCTAAGCGAAGCGCCGCGCGTGACCACGAAGATCGGGCGGTTATGAGGGGGGATGATACTGTAGTGAAGAAAAAGAACAAAATCAGTTAACGGCAACGGAACTCTAGAACAAAAACCACGAGTCGCTTACCCCCCACTCCCGCTGCATGACGGCCAGGGTGCTGGTGTGGAGGGCGGGGCCGAACAGCGGGTTGATCTGGCTAAGGTAGGCGCACAGCCAGCTGAAAGTAGGAGAGAAAACATCGGCGGGTTACTAACTACACTTACGTTAACGGAATCTCGAAAACGGCTCTAACGATTTTGACGAAAGTCGGTCGTTATCCATATTCGGGCGCGACAAATCCATCTAGCTCGGTCTCATGTTTGGCAAAACTCATTAAGGGGCTAAATTATGAGAAAATATGTTTCGGCATCTTCGTCCATCCTGTGATCGCATATCGAGCATGGCAGCTATTTTGCTTTTACCGCTGAAACTTCTGAAACTGTACATCGGTAAGCCGAATCTCTGATTGGCTGGGTTACAAACTGGTATATAATTGCAAAGATACTGATTGCAGTTTATTGAGTGATACTATTTTTGGGCACGTTTGCCAATGCTCGCGCATTAATGTCATGATGAAACTAATGAATGATTATGTTTAATAAAATACACTAGCAGTACGTAAGTGTAAAAAGGCTGCGTTATATTCAATCATTTCTATCTTTTAAACTGCACTTACGGGGCACGAACGTAAACGTCTGCGGAATCTCGAAAACGGCTCTAACGATTTTGACAAAAGTCGGTCGTTAACCATTTTCATGCGCGACAAATCCATCTAGCTCGGTCTCATGTTTGGCAAAACTCATTAAGGGGCTATATTTTGAGAAAACAAGTTTCGGCATCTTCGTCCATCCTGTAACATATATCGAGCATGGCAGCCATTTTCCTTTTACCGCTCAAACTCCTGAAACAGTACATCGATAAGCGGGTGCTCTCCGATTGGCTGTAAAAATTCTCGTTCTTTTGTCGAGACGATTATAGGGTACATTGAACCTCTCTTAACTGATACTGTCTTAAATGATAACCTCCATAAGCCAACATGATTAACCGGTCCCGAGCTCGTCGGAACCGGCCTAATGATCCTGCCTAAACCAATAACCTGTCTAAACTGTGCGTAACGCCAAGTTCCTACAGTATAAGTTTAGACAGGTTCTACTGCAGTTGAATTGAATTAAACACCGATAGGAACCTAATCGCTGACATTTTGAGGGCAAGACGCGACAAAGTTTGGTCAGCAAACAGGCGGGGGCCGGAACCGTGATACGACCGAGAATCGCTCGACGCTAAGTTCGTCGCTAACGGGGTCGATCGACGTTTATCAAACTAAGCGTTATCTACGCTTGGGTCAACTGGGCCACCCACCGAACGTTGTCGTATCTGCCATACTTTTACATACGAGGGCATTAATTCCACAAGCTTTTTTCTTCATAACTGAAACCCCGTTAAAAAACCCGTAGCAAACACAAGTAACGGCTATTAATCCGAGCCCGATCGCCGCGTTAAGTTTTGTTAACTCTTTAGATTAAGCCGCGCTTGTTTTCTACGGTACCTGTGACGGATAGTTTTAGGTTGTTAGGTTAGGTTTGGTCAAAGGGGTGTCCAGGGTTCCAGTTCCGACCTAACCTGACCTAAAACTATCCGTAACAGGCTCCGCAGAAAACAAGCGTGACCGCCATTGCTGGCTTAATCTAAAGAGTCACCCAAGTTTTCATAACAACTGATTTTGCAACATTGCTAAGCTCGAAACGACCAAACTGATGCGGTGGAAACAGTGACCTGACCTAACCTACCCTAAAACTATCCGTAACAGGCTCCGTAGAAAACAATCGCTGGCTTAATCTAAAGAGTCACCCAAGTTTTCATAAAAACTGATTTTGCAACATTGCCAAGCTCGAAACGACCAAACTGATGTGGTGGAAACAGTGACCTGACCTAACCTTACCTAAAACTATCCGTAACAGGCTCCGTAGAAAACAATTGCTGGCTTAATCTAAAGAGTCACCCAAGTTTTCATAAAAACTGATTTTGCAACATTGCCAAGCTCGAAACGACCAAACTGATGTGGTGGAAACAGTGACCTGACCTAACCTTACCTAAAACTATCCGTAACTGGCTCCGCAGAAAACAAGCGTGACCGCCATTGCTGGCTTAATCTAAAGAGTCACCTAAATTTTCATAAAAACTGATTTTGCAACATTGCTAAGCTTATAGCGACCAAACTAATGTGGTGGAAACAGTTTCCCAGCATTCTTCAAGTGGCCGACCTTTGACCTAAAGGTGCCTACGACCTTTGACCTGAAGGTGGAAACGCCCCCTTTCACTGCAGACACAATTGCGGGGCCGGAATTATAGTTTTCTGGCATTTTCTTGGCGCATATACTCACAAGAGGTAGCAGCAAGCGGATGTCAGCACCAGCATCAGCCTGATGAGTCTAAAAAGTAGCGAAAATTAGCAAAATTAGCCCAAAAATGAAATTTCCACATCAGAATTCTAGAATTCCCCACATAGTCCTAACCCACAAACTGTAGGATTCGGGCCATATTTAAACCAGTTCAAAAGCAGCTTTTCCAGCCAAAATCCCACACCTTTCAGTTGCGAAACATTTCCCAGGTCTATAATTACATTTCAACTACCAAATTGATAAGCAATTAAAATTTCGCAACTACATTCTACTCACCCAGCATTCGGTCCTTTGGGGATCAAAAACGGCAAAATGATGCCGATGGCGCCCCAGAAAGCACTCACCACCACCATGGGGATCAGAGCCACGGCCATTTTTAAAAACAAACTAAAAATTAAAACAAAAACTGAAAAATAAAATCGACGAAATTTCAAACTCGACCTAACCAGCCTAGACCAACAGGTGTTATGGACGTTGCTGATCTGCGGCCTGAAAGTGAAGCCGAATTGAGGCGACCGCAGCGCCCCCTGGCGTTGACAATTCCGGCGAAAACTCTTACCTGAATCTTATATATAACGATTTCTGATATGAAATTGACGAATTTAGGGTGATGTTTATCAGCGTTTTCGGAAAATACGGTTTTCGACTGGAGAAACTTGAATTAACATCGGTAATTTTCGAGGCAAATTCACATGTTCGTATATGGCACTGTTGAAGGCTGCGATTCCCAACATGGCGGCCGGCTGAAAAAGTGATGCCGGATTGGAGCAGCATCAGCGCCACCTATGCACTCGACTTATTTTAACATAATGCTTTATGACATGAAACCTCTTTTCAAGTCTGCAGTGAGCACATGTATGTATATGGAGGCCTAAATATACATGTTTAAAAAAATATTTGCAAAAACTAGTTCATTTTTTGCATTTTCATTAAAACATTTTTCAAAAGGTGTTCATTTTTTGCAAAAAATGTTGCAAAACCAGCTCACTTATTTACATTTGTTTGCAAAAGTATTGCAAAATGCAGCTTTTGCTACTTTGCTGACTTTTTGCATTTTTTTGCAAAAATGTTGCAAAGCCAGTTTACTTTTTTGCATTTTTTTGCAAAAAATTTGCAAAACAAGTTTACTTTTTGCATTTTTTTGCAAAACCAGTTTACTTTTTTGCATTTTTTTTGCAGAAAATTTGCAAAACCCGTTTATTTTTTGCATTTTTTTGCAAAACCAGTTTACTTTTTGCATTGTTTTGCAAAACCAGTTTACTTTTTTGCATTTCTTTTTGCAAAAAATTTGCAAAACAAGTTTACTTTTTGCATTTTTTTGCAAAACCAGTTTACTTTTCGCATTTTTTTGCAAAACCAGTTTACTTTTTGCATTTTTTTGCAAAACCAGTTTACTTTTTTGCATTTCTTATTGCAAAAAATTTGCAAAATCAGTTCACTTTTTGCATTTTTTTGCCAAACCAGTTTACTTTTTGCATTTTTTTGCAAAACCAGTTTACTTTTTTGCATTTTTCTTGCAAAAAATTTGCAAAACCAGCTTACTTTTTTGCATGTTTTTGCAATTAAATTTGCAAAATCAGTTCACTTTTTTGCAAAATTTTTCGATTTATTAACCAATCTATCTAGTACGAATTTTTATTTTTTGGTTCCAATCAATCTAGTTTAAATTTTCTATTTTGCCAAAACCCTTCCAAGATGGCGGCCGCCGATCATGCGAAGGAAAGCGAAGCCGATTTGAAGCTCCAGTCTGAGCCTTCCAAGATGGCGGCCAAAAGTTTTTTTTTTTTACTTAATTTTTTCTAGATGTTTCATGCATTAATGCAAAAATTTGAACCCTACTGGCACTTTCGCATATTTGGTCCTAAATCCAACAGCCGATTTAAAAACTAGAAATCAGCCGGGTCTCTTGGTTCAGCATGCCAGTTGAGCCTCCCAATATGGCCGCCATAAGTTTGATGTTAATTCCGGGCAATTTCCGGCCCATGCCCCGCTTCGTTATATGAAATGTAAAACCCGAAAATAAAAACAAATCCTGATGGGACTCACCACGTCAAATTTCGCCAAAAAGCAGATTAATTTCCGCTTATCTCCTGCCTCCCATGGCGTGCCGAGCGTTCCAAGATGGCCGCCGTAAGTCAGTTTCCTCCAGGCTGGTGTCAGCAAAGTGATGTCGGAAATTTTCGGCAGCCAAACAACTGACGAAACAAGTGTCTATCGTCGTTAGACAGAGAGGACTTCGTGCATCGATTACCAACTGATATTCAGTCGTTTTCCTGCGAGCTTGTCATTCCTGCAAACTTTTCCCACCATGGTTTTCGCCTTTATCATCCAAACTGTGCATCCGTCCTTCTGCCAAGTGCTGCATTCGCAGGTCTTCAGCCACGACGACATCTCGGTACGCCCTGAATTAATACGAGAAGCGCAAAAATAGCGAAAACCAGGTCGATTTGGTGGCTTTGGGGTGCCTTCGGTGTAAAATTAGGCCTAAAATGGAATAGAATCAAAAATGGAACAAGTGACGTCTTTTGGCAGAAGCGCCGTTGGCTGGCGGGGGTCGTCCATGTATTCAGCGGAGGGCGGGCCATTAATGACTGTCTCTGATTTGCATTCAAATCAGATTCAAATTCATTTTTTTTTTTTTGATTAAATTCAAAATTACCTTATATACTGTCGGTAGCAAATTAAAAGTGATGGGTCGTCTGGGTGTGGACTATCACCGGCTTTCGCCTAAATTTCTGGTAGTAAATTCTGGTTAATAAATTAAAAATGCAAAAATGTTTGATTTATATGAAATGAAATGAAATAATATCGAATCGAATCAGGATGTGGCACGGGAAATATCGCTGAATAAAACCAGGTTATCAGATTAAACAATAACGAAAAGATAATGATATCAGCGCCATAAATACCACTTGTGGAACTGGTGGAACTCGCTGCGTGGGCGACCCCTGGCGGCGCTTGAGAGATACAAGAAATTTAGAAAAACATGCATGAAATTGAGAGAAATATGCAAGAAATTAAGAGAAACGTGCATGAAATTGAGAGAAATATGCAAGAAATTATGAAAAACATGTATGAAATTGAGAGAAATATGCAAGAAATTAAGAAAAACACAAATGAAACTGAGAGAAATATGCAAGAAATTAAGAAGAACATGCATGAAATTGACAAAAATATGCAAGAAAGTAAGAAAAATATGCAAGAAATTAAAAAAAACATGCAAGAATAAATAAACATATGCATTAAATTGAGAGAAATATACAAGAAATAAAGAAAAACATTCATGAATTGAAACGTACAATAAATAGAGAAGAAAATGCATGGAATTGGAGAAAACATAATAAAGTGGAGAAGAATATGCAAGAAATTAAGAAAAACACAAATGAAACTGAGAGAAATAGGCAAGAAATTAAGAAAAACACAAATGAAACAGAGAAATATGCAACAAATAAAGAAAAACATTCATGAATTGATACGTGCATTAAATAGAGAAGAAAATGCATGGAATTGGAGAAAACATGAATAAAGTGGAGAAGAATATGCAAGAAATTAAGAAAAACACAAATGAAACTGAGAGAAATAGGCAAGAAATTAAGAAAAACACAAATGAAACAGAGAAATATGCAACAAATAAAGAAAAACATTCATGAATTGATACGTGCATTAAATAGAGAAGAAAATGCATGGAATTGGAGAAAACATGAATAAAATGGAGAAAAATATGCAAGAAATTAAGAAAAACACAAATGAAACTGAGAGAAATATGCAAGAAATTAAGAAAAACACAAATGAAACTGAGAGAAATATGCAAGAAATTAACAAAAACACAAATGAAACTGAGAGAAATATGCAAGAAATTAAGAAAAACACAAATGAAACAAAAATATGCAAGAAATTAAGAAAAACACAAATGAAACAGAGAAATATGCAAGAAATTAAGAAAAACACAAATGTAACAGAGAAATATGCAAGAAATTAACAAAAACACAAATGAAACAGAGAAATATGCAAGAAATTAACAAAAACACAAATGAAACAGAGAAACATGCAAGAAATTAAGAAAAACGTGCAATAAATTAAGAAAAACATGCAAGAAATTAAGAAAGAATTGCATGAAACAGATATAAAACGAGAAAAAGCATGCATTAAATTGAGCACAAATGCATCAAACAAGAAAACACATGCCAAATCAGTCCACGCACCAACCTCAGTTAAATCGCATTCAGTTAATTAACCGAACTCAAACCGAGAAAACAATCATAGCCGCCAAACACCCATTTCCCCAAGTCCCCTATGGAGCTGGTCACATGACCTTGGGACCCCTCACTGCCCTCCGCATATGTCTCAAAGTCTGTTTCTTTTGCAGGACGCTGAACCGGAAGCCGGCCGTCGCTGCCGCAAGGCGGCGCTGCAGCAGGTGGCCGATCGCGTGGCCGCTGAGTGCGACTTCCTGCGGCAGACCGGAAGTGGCGTCGACGGTGGCGCCCCCACGCAGACGGGCATGCTGGCCCTGGGGCCCCTGTTCGGGCGCCCCAAGCACGCCCTCTGGTGCTCGGCGCTGAGCACGGCCTTCGTGCTCGTGCTCGAGTCCCAGGAGAACAGGGTGCTGGCCCACGCGGCGCTCCAGCTGCTGGCCAAGCATCTGCGACAGGCCCTGCTGGCCCCGGCCACTGTCCTGCTGCGGCCGGACACTGTCCTCGCGGTGGTCAAGCACGTCATGCCCGAAGGACAGCTGCTCTTCCTCAACAGCACGGCAGTCGGCAGGATGGACAGGGAGCTGGAGAAGGACATACTACAACAGGGGTCGTGAAAGTGCTGGAAAAAGTGCTTGAAAGTGTTGGAAAGTGCTGGAAAAGTACTGGAAAGTGCTTGAAAGTGTTGGAAAGTGCTGGAAAAGTACTGGAAAGTGCTTGAAAGTGCTTGAAAGTGCTTGGAAAAGTGCCATATCCAGGAAGCGGCCATTGTAGCAATTATTTTCATTGCAACAGTTAACATTGTCAACTTGAAATGCACAAATGCAATAAAATGCTATGTTCAGTTATATTCTTTTGCATTAAATGTGGTTGTTTTCAGGTCAACGCACGAGTTACAGATGTTCAATTTTTAGGTCTGGCAAAATTTGCGATTAATTTGTTAAAAGTCAAGCTAAATTTGTGATTATGTTGTTAAGTCAGGCTAAATTTGTGATTATTTTTTTAACTCAGGCAAAATTTGTGATTATTTCGTTAAAAGTCAAGCAAAGTCAGGCTAAATTCGCGATTAATTTGCTAAATGTCAAGCAAAATTAGGCTAAATTTGTGATTATTTTGTTAAACATCAAGCAAAGTCAGACTAAATGTGTGATTATTGTGTTAAAAGTCAAGCTGAATTTGTGATTTTTTTAACTCAGGCAAAATTTGTGATTATTTTGTTAAACATCAAGCAAAGTCAGACTAAATGTGTGATTATTTTGTTAACTCAGGCAAAATTTGTGATTATTTTGTTAAGTCAAGCAAAGTCAGGCTAAATTCGCGATTAATTTGTTAAAAGTCAAGCAAAATTAGGCTAAATGTGTGATTATTTTGTTAAAAGTCAGGCTGAATTTGTGATTTTTTTAACTCAGGCAAAATTTGTGATTATTTTGTTAAACATCAAGCAAAGTCTGACTAAATGTGTGATTATTTTGTTAAAAGTCAGGATAAATTTGCGATTAATTTTATTAAGTTAGGCTAAATTTGGGATTATTTTGTTAAAAGTCAACGAAATGATCACATTTTATCTGCCTTAACGATATAATCACAATTTAGCCTAAGTCAGATAAAATTGGTGATTATTTCGTTAAGTCAGGCAATTCAGAAAAGGCGCAGAACACCTGTTCCACAGTTACCATGGTTACATGTTCTCCTTTCTGCTTAGAACGCCACATTCCACGGTTGCCATGGTTGCGCGTTCCACGGTTGTCATGGCTGCACATTCCACGGTTGCTATGGATGCACATTCTACGGTTGCCATGGCTGCACATTCCACGGTTGCCATGGCTGCACATTCCACGGTTGCCATGGCTGCACATTCCACGGTTGCTATGGCTGCGCATTCCACGGTTGCTATGGCTGCGCGTTCCACGGTTGCCATGGCAGCACGTGCGTTTTTCGGGCCGTGGGTCGTCCATAAAGGCCGTCCGAACAGCAATTTTTTAAAAGCCCTTTGGTTCAGGGGCTCCCCCTAAGAGCAGGGGGAAATCTCGGGCGATTGAGCAGCAGGTGACCGAGCTCGCTTAATTTCGTAATTTGGACGGGAAGAAGGTCTTTTGTTGGCGTGACCCCTGGGGGTCAAGTGCCCTCCCCCTGACCCCCTCCCCCTAAAAGATTAGTGACAGTCGCTTTAAGGGGGCGGCCCCTGGCCATCATCGTCGCTTTTCCTGAGCCCCGGGGGTGACCGTGTGCCAGGTGGCGCTGGAGTTGTTTAGGGGGTTTAGGGGGTTGAGGGGCTTCCACCTGAACTGGGTTTAATTGGCGAGGGCTGGACGCGTGCACGTCAGGGGGTGACTGTTTACGAGGGGGAGTGAGGGGTCCCCGGGGGGGCTCAGGGGTGCTGCGCCCCCATTGGTCGACGGCCACGCCCCCCGCGGCCAATGGCAGCGAGGGATAGGAAAATTAGCTCAGGTACATAAGTTATTTGTGGCTGAGTTATTATACTGTACGTTTCATGGACGTGCGTGTATTTGGGGAAAAAATGAGCCGATACAAGCCCCTAATGGCGAAGGTGCAAAACTGTCTCCTGTAGAATGCATTGCTCGAAACTGTTCTACGAGCGTTCTATGAGCGTTCTATATGCATTTCATGAAACTGTTTTGCGAGCATTCTATGAGCCTTGTGTGCATTCCATTAAACTATTCCGTGAGCGTTTTCCATGCATTCCATGAAACTGTTCTACGAGCGTTCCATGAAACTCTTCGAATTGCATTCTATGCATTTCATGAAACTGTTCTACGAGCATTCTACGATCGTTCCATGCATGTCATGAAACTGTTCTACGAGCATTCCATGAGCGTTTCATGCATTCCATGAAACTCTTCTAATTGCATTCCATGAAACTCTTCTAATTTAATTCCATGAAACTCTTCAATTGCATTCTATGCATTTCATGAAACTGTTCTACGAGCGTTCCATGAAACTCTTCAATTGCATTCTATGCAGTTCATGAAAATTCTATGAGCATTCTACGATCGTTCCATGCATATCATGAAACTGTTCTACGAGCATTCCATGAGCGTTTCATGCATTTCATGAAACTCTTCAAATGTAATTGCATTAGATGCATTCCATGAAACTGTTCTAATTGCATTCCATGAAACTCTTCCAATTGCATTCCATGAAACTGTTCTAATTGCATTCCATGAAACTCTTCCAATTGCATTCCATGAAACTGTTCTAATTTAATTCCATGAAACTGTGCTAATTGCATTCCATGAAACTGTTCTAATTTAATTCCATGAAACTGTGCTAATTGCATTCCATGAAACTGTTGTAATTGCATTCCATGAGCGTTTTGTGCATTTCATGAAACTGTTGAAAGAGCGTTAAATTCTATGCATTTTATGGAATTGTTCTAATTGCATTCCATGAAACTGTTGTAATTGCATTCCATATGCATTTCATGAAAATTCTATGAGCATGTTATGATCGTTCCATGCATTGCTCGAAACTGTTCTACGAGCGTTCCATGATCGTTTTATGCACCTCATGGAACTATACGAGCATTCCATGAGCGTTCTGTGCATTTCATGAAAATTCTATGAGCATGCTATGATCGTTCCGTGCATTTCATGGAATTGTTCTAATTGCATTTCACGAAACTGTTCTAATTGCATTCTATATCATTTGCATTCCATGAAAATTCTATGAGCATGCTATGATCGTTCCGTGCATTTCATGGAATTGTTCTAATTGCATTTCACGAAACTGTTCTAATTGCATTCTATATGCATTTCATGAAAATTCTATGAGCATTCTAATGAGCGTTCCATGCTTTTCATGAAACTGTTCAACGAGCATTCCATGATCGTTCCATGCATTTCATGAAACTTTTCTATATATACGAGCATTCCATGAAACTTCTATGAGCGTTCTATGCATTTCACGGAATTGTTCCAATTGCATTCCATGAGCGTTCTATGCATTTCACGGAATTGTTCTAATTGCGTTCTATGAACGTTCTGTGCATTCCATGAGCGTTCTATGCATTTCATGAGACTGCATGTTCTATACGAGCATTCCATGAGCGTTCTGTGCATTTCATGCAAAATTGCATTTTTGCAAAAATATGTTCAGTGTACAATTTTTGTAAATTGTTTATCGAGTTTCAAGTAAAGCTTTCCCAAACGCATGTAAACCCGTTTCGCGTGGCTGCCCCTAAAGGGCTAAGGCACCTCAGAGGTCAAAGGTAAGGCTGGAAAACCTTGTATAGTTTTCCAGTTGTTTTCGTGTTTTTTGTGGTTTTTTTCGTAAGGGGCCCCTCACCGAGCAGGCCTAAGGGGCGCCCCCTTAAGGGCTAAAAGGCGTATTAGGATATTTGGAAGATTTAGGACCCCCACCCCCTAAACGAGTCGCTACCCCCTTATTAGGACCTGGGCCTGTTGCTGCTCCACATTGTGTTTAGGGGGCGCCTCAGGGGCCCCTGAACGCCTTCCACGCTCCTGCTACTTAATAAATGGCTGCTTTTTAAGGGGTTTTTTAAGGGGGTTTTTAAGGACCGTAAATCTCCACTCGACCCCCTTAGCACCCCCTTAGCACCCCCTAAGCCCCTGGGCTCCTATTTCGCAGCCAGTCTCGAGGGTCCCAGGCCAGGGAGGGGCTTAGGGGCCTGGGGATGACACGCAGATTTACGAGCGCAGGCTAAGGGGCCCCTAAGCACACGCGCCCCTAAACAGCAACGCGTCAAAGGTCAAACTGATGAAAAACATTCGGAGATTGGTTAAAAAATTTATTGGGTTTTGCTGCGCCCCCTAAGGGCCCCTAACGGCCGCCATCTTGCAAGATGGCCGCCTCACCTGCGTTCCAAAATCTGCTAAGATTTGGAAAGTGTTTCGTTTTGAAATATGGGAAATATCAGGGTTCAATCGAAAATTATTTACTGTATATTTTCGCGAGGATGTAATTATACAAAGAGAGTTTCTGGAATTATATTTAAGAATTTGGTCGAAAATGAGCTGCATTTTTTGCAAAAACATAACGACATTACATTCGAAATGTCGTAACTACGACCATTTCACGGGCGGATTTTAAAGTGGACATGACTGTGTATACATTCGTTGCAAACTAATATGATTCTAAAGTATAACTTAGCGAATTTCAAATAAAATTCATGTTGAAAAAACTGTTTTATTTGAAGTTTGATAACTGTGCACCATTTCAACAGGCGGATTTAAAAGTGGACATGACTGTGTATACATTTCTTGCAAACTAATATGATTCTAAAGTATAATTTAGCGAACTTCAAATAAAATTCATGTAAACAAACCTGTTTACTTTGAAATTTGATAACTACGCACTATTTCGCAGCCGGATTTTACACCTATCTTGCAAAGTAGTATAATTCCAAAGTATAATTTGGCGGATTTTACACCTATCTTGCAAAGTAGTATAATTCCAAAGTATAATTTGGCGGATTTTAAACCTATCTTGCAAAGTAGTATAATTCCAAAGTATAATTTGGCGGATTTTAAACCTATCTTGCAAAGTAGTATAATTC
>JAQFYZ010001183.1:0-26505 GCA_034695085.1 Cylindroiulus punctatus | reverse complement strand
TCACTAAGGTAACTCGTCAATAATGGATTGTGCAGTGAATTTTGTGTGAAAATAATATTTTCACACAAAATTTGCATAACAGCAGTTTGAATTGAAACGCATTTGCAATGTATGTTGAAATATATTGCGATTTGTATTTTGAAATACATATTCCAATATATTCACATGTGTTTTGCAATATATTTTACAATACATTTAAAAATTTATTTCGAAATACATAATACAATACATATTTAAGTGCCAATCCAAAGGTATTTACCAATGTATTTCCAAATGCATTTTAAAATGTATTTCTAAGTATGCATTTCAAAATACATTTCTTTTCCATATAGGTTGAAATCCATCACCAATCATTCAGTTCTGCAAAAAAAAAAAATGTAGGCAAATTGCTCAGTTTGGTATTTGTTCTCAATTTGAAATTTTTGGTCAATGATTATTTCATCACTTGGGGGTCTGAAAATGATATACGAACAATGACGGAGAGGGAGGGGCTGAAAATAGCGAAAACGTGATGACAATATTTGAACATCCCCTATATTTAGTCGTTTAAATTCTGTAAGGAAATGGATAAAGCTTACAATCAGGGATCAGACTTTCCCTCTCTTATTCTTGGTGCTATTTTCAATTTTCAAGTTCCATCTTGATAGTACCATAAAATTCAAAACGCTCAACCATGAATGGTTGATAGTAAAAGTTAGTTTCAAAAATGAAATATTTACAGCGCCATCCCCTCCAAGTTTGATGTGCCTAATTGCACAACTTTTATGCAAGCTCTACGTCATGTTTCCCCCTTTTAACTGGGAAAATTATAGCGTAATTAAAGGGTTTTTATGACGTTCCAGGTGGCGATTTAATTTTCTTTAATTCACAGAATGCTTAAGTCTGGTGAGGATGAAATTAACGTCAACTGCGTTGATCCCCTTGGACGGTCAGCCCTGGTCATCGCCATTGAAAACGAGAATATGGATTTGATGAAACTTCTGCTCAATTTCGGAATAGAGATGAAGGAAGCCATTTTACATGCCATCAATGAAGAATATGTAGAGGGGGTCGAAGTCCTGCTCGAACACGAAAAACTGACCATTCCACCTGGTCAACAACACGTAAGTCGACCCATTGTCTTGGTACTTGTCATAGTGGAAGTGAGTCAGCATTCAGAAAAATTGTATGTGAAAACAGTATGAAATTATTTCCTGTAAATGCATGTAAAAGATACCAGAAAAAATTTCATCTTAAACACTACACAAAAAGAAAACAGCAGGTGATATTGGTTTCCCAAAGCAGAAAGTCCTTTATGCTCAACTTCACCCATGTGGAAAATAATATGCGTATAATATATCAAAAATATATGTGGATATATCTGTGATATACTAAATATATATTACAAAACATATTACATTTATAATATACGACAAATATCTCCTACAATTATATAATGTGGCAATGCATATTCAGAATGTACTTATTGAATATATATTTTATTATATATGTGGAAAATATATACTATACTTAAACAACTACTGTTCGAAATTGTGAAAATAATAAAAACAAATAATGATTTGATGAAGTGAACTTTAATATTAAAATTGTAAATGCAAAAATTGCAGAGCTTTGCTCAAAGGACAGAAAAAACCGTGAGCAAATTGGCAATTGACAGCAATAAAATTGCCTAAATTTTGTGTAACCTCATGTATTAGCTTAATTTGCAAATAAAAGATTTTTTTCCATTAATGAAGGAATATATTTTATGTATATTTTATAGATAGTTGCAGAACATTTACCATATATTTCAGGTAGTTATTCTGTATATATTATTATATATTTTACATATATAATTTTATGCATTCAGGTATTTATTCTATCTATATTATATATAATTGTATGTATTCGGGTATTTATTCTATATATGTATTATATATTTTACCTATATAATATTATATATATACTATATTATTCATATATGGAATTGGGCCAATTTTGGTATATGTTTCATATATAAATAATATACTTAAAAAATATATTTATCGCTTATTTTTTTCCATATGGGCAGACGCACCCTGTACGACCACAAATTGGTGAATTGTAGTAAGTCCCAAATGAGGTGTATAGAAATCCGATGCATTTCTTATTTTCTCCTTTATATGAGCTCCAATTTCTATCAACCCCTTTTTACACTTTGCTGAACACCGACATAAATATATTTTTTTTATTATTTTTATCGACTTTTTCTCCATCCGTAGTTATTTATTGCCTGGATGTAAAAGAAAAAAACGGCGTAGCGTGAAATTTCGAGGGTGGAAATTGGCATAAAGTAAAACTAAGACCTCATAATAGGACGTCGTATGCAACGAAGGCATTAATCACGTTGAAAAAGTCTTGAAATCTGTCGACAATCCATGCATCATGAAAACAAGGAGTGTATTAAGATGTAATGTAATGCATTTCGAAAACAGAAAAGAAGATTTTCTTGGGAAAAAATGGGAAGCAGGATAACGTTTGTTTCTTTATCTACATGGGTCACAGTCGATGGTATTTGTCAATGACCAGAAGATGTCAGACTGCAAACGTCTCGGATTAATCTCTGCTGCTTTAATAGAAGCCGTTTGTTTGCCCATGACATAAATCAAGACTGTCTTCTAGAGATTTTCAAAACAAAAAAAAGGGAATTTATAAAAAAAAAAAAAAAAAAGGACAGTTCGTCTGGCCCTGTTGGTTGGAAATGAGTAACTTCTCAAACATACAATCCTAAAATTGTATGTGACAATATCACGCAGTTTACATATTGTTTAGTGACGATGCCAAGAAACGTAAAAACTCAAATCAATATTTTACTAAGTACAGCTGCACTAGCTATGATTGGAAACTCTTATCAAGCAGTGTGGTAACATTTTGAATTTCTTCTAAGTTCCTCGAATTTACATTGTAATTGTTAAACGACTGGTGTTAGTATTATAAATCATGTATTTCTTATCAAAATAAACTCACAGAATAAACTTAATAAATAAAACCTACCATGATTGTTTTCAGTTAGCACGAACTGATTTTTTGAAGTGATGGGAAGTCATTTCATGCTATGGGAAATTAATCTTGGGATGGAATTGGATTTAACTTTAATTCCATTCCATCCCAAAATCATTTTATGCATATGGAAATTAATGCAATCTTTAACGGAATGGAATTGAATTCTCATTCTGTTATCACAATCATTTTATGCTGAGAAATTAATCTTGGAATGAGTTGACTTGGAATGAAGTGACTCAAAATCACTTCATGCTAAGGGAAATTAATTTGGTAAGTTGTAATTATTACGTTTTACCCATATGGAAAATAAATGTATTTAGAAACAAATTATAGAAAAATGCATTTTGAAATGGATTTCAAAATATATGTAGATTGAGACATAAATGTATTTCATAATGAATTATAAAATGCATTGTAAAATGTATTTGTTGAGCATTTCATAATGCGTTTTGAAATGTATTTCATAATACATTCCATAAATTGTTCATATGGTATTGTGAAATGCATTGTGAAATACAGTTTATAATGTATTCTGTTAGTATTGTAGAATATGTTGTGGATTATATTGGAACGGTTAACATAACCACAATTTCTAGATTTAGAATGAAGGATCATCTCGATTAATTCCTAAAATTCAATATACTTTAGAATTGAATGTTTTATAATGTAATAAATTACAATAGCACACTGAATTTCATAAATCTGTATTGCTGAATGTATTGAGTAATACTGTAATACACTTGTCAATGTATTTTAAAATGCATGGTGAAATGCATTAGTAAAAAGCATTTCTGTTTACATTTAATAATGAATTTATCGTGGAGCTTTCGCTGAAAAATACATTTGCAATACATTTTACAATTTGAAATGTATTTCAAATTGAATTGCATTTGGAATACATTTCTTTTTCATGTGGGTAGTTCTGCTTGAATCACCACGAGTGAAATTGGCAAACACCGAACAACTGAACTGTTTGTTAAAATATGGGTGTTGTGGTGGACTTGTAATGTTTATCTTCTTCTGAGACACACTGTATCACTGATTAACATAGGTTTAATTAACTAATCATTTACAACTAATTACTGAACGAATTACATAGCCTCCCTCTCTCTGGTCCGCATAGCAACAGCAACATAATTATCATAAGAGACGTCTGATTCGATCGCCTGCTTGTCTCCCATAATGCATTGCAAATAAACAACATAGCATAACAGGTGTAAATAATTTCAAGATGGTGCCTTTTCATTCGCAGAGTTGGGAGCGGGTGGACGGCGATGGCGCCACCTACACCCCGGATGTGACGCCGCTCATTCTGGCCGCCCACAAAAACAACTACGAAATTTTGAAGTTGCTGTTGAACGACGGCGCGACACTGTCCCGACCTCACGACGTGAAATGCGGCTGCGACGAGTGCGTACTGTCCTGTCAGCGAGACAGTCTCTGTCACTCGCGGTCGCGCATCAACGCCTACGCGGCACTGGTCAGTCCGTCGCTGATTGCGCTGACCAGCAGGGATCCCATCTTGACCGCCTTCCAGCTGAGTCGCGAACTCAAGAGACTCAGCATGATGGAGAACGAGTTCAAGACGGAGTATCAGGTATGCGGACAGCGACGGAAATAGGAAAAGTCATCTCTGAATCACATTTGCGTGTTCATTTCAGCTTCTGAGAAACAAGGTTGAAGATTTCGCCACCAACCTGTTGGACTACGTCCGCACGTCCACCGAGCTGGTCACCATCCTGAACTACGACCCCAAGGAGCACCCACACAACCACCAGGAGCAGAGCATGGGCCTGACCAGACTGAAAATGGCAATCAAGTACGAACAGAAGAAGGTGAGGGGACGATGGACGCCTTATGCCGGCTGCAGACGAGCGGTGTTTCGACGCAGGGACGCAGCGTTTTTTCCACGTGCGTTCGTCTAAGACATTATTGTCAATGGCCGCATGCACACGTGTGTGCGTCAACGGTCTGATTTTGGCACTGCAGTCATTTTTTTCACTTGTGTGTCTCACTAGAACGCAAGTCAACCGCACGTTTTTAACATGCAGTAGGGCTGGGAGATAAAGTGCCTTAGCGGTATTTGGAAACTTCGTCTGCATTTCTCGTCTGCAAAACGTGCGTTTTTTCACGCAACGTGTGCATTGGAGTAGTGATGCAGGGTCACCGCTCATCCAAAGGTGAAATAACGTACTGCAAAAAAACACTCGTGTGCACCGAACCTTAGGCCGGCTGCAGACGAGCGTTGTTTTAAGGTGCGTTAACGCACCGTTGGACGCATGGTGACGCAGCATCCATTATCCAATGCAAACGTGCAGTGGATAAGCGCGCGTTTTGCAGACGGAAAACTATGGCGCTTTTTCTACCAGCCTTCTTTAATGCAAAAGTAAGCTAAGGCGCTTTAGTCTATGGCCTTACAGGACGTGCGTTCTAGCAGAACACCCACATCAAATCAACGACGCTGCGCTACCACAGTCAGACTGCGGCCGCCTTCCGGCTGACGCACACACGTGTGCATGCGGCCATTGACAATAATGCCTATAGTGTTTTCACTCACTGAATGGACTATGACGTAGGTTCAGACCAATCAGGATGGAAAAAAACGTTTTTTAACGGGTTCGAATTAATCTTGCCAGGCATTATGTCAACAATTCTTCCCTCCCCTTCACATCGTGACTGCCTTGTTTGCTTTACCATTTCCTGTGTGGGAAAACCAAATCAATAAGCCAAATTGCTCTGATTGGACGTCCTGGCCCTGCCCCCCAGTTTGTTCAGTGAGTGAACCTACTATAGGACGAACGCACGTCGAAAAAACGCTGCGTCCCCACGTCAAAACACCGCTCGTCTGCAGCCGGCCTGTATCTGGATGTTTGCCGTTTCGTCTCGTATGTTTTTTGTCTTCAGTTCGTGGCCCATTCCAATGTCCAGCAGCTCCTGGGCAGTGTCTGGTACGACGGGATGCCAGGATTTCGTCGCAAGTCCATGTTAGGTCAAGTCAAGGAGGTCATTTACATAGGCATGCTGTTTCCGGTCCATGCCCTGCTCTACTTCTTCGCGCCGCATTCCAACAGGGGCCAGAAACTCAGGAGGCCCTTCGTCAAATTCATCAATTATTCCACCTCGTATTGCTTCTTCTTGTGTGAGTTTCCAATTCGATTTCACTCAGCAGATTACTGTCTTCGAACTAATGTCAGAGGTATGAAAATGTGCATCAGCTGCCCCTGAATGATGCAATCACTGCTTGCGTGTAAGTGCGACACGAAAGCCAACTGAAGTCAATCTAACCCTACTGTCAGCAAAGATGTCTCTTGATGCTATCAGTGAATTATTCATATACCCCTGTACCTCAAGGACAATCTCGATATGCCATCTTGTTGTAGTAAAGAGTTTTACACGATGCGTTAGGGGGCGTTCAAATATTGTCATCATAATATTTTAGTGATTTTGAGACGTCAACATTCATCATCATTTTAAGGTGTGAATTGGATAGTGGTGCAAGTCGAGCTATTTCACTTTTTTGAGTTAAGTGTAAAATAAATTCTGCAGATGTAAAACTGCTGTAAGAAAACGTGTGGAATGTCTATACATGTATATAGGCTTTGAAATAACGCTGATAGTGGGCAGTAAACGTCTGATAGGTACATTGGAAAAACTGCATTGTTTATAGGTTAAAACGCTCGTTTCCCATCAGAGTACGATGACAATGTGACTTGCACCACTATCCCTTTCACCCCTTCATTTACAGACCACCCCAAAGAAAATAATGTCGAATTGAGAAAACTTGTTATAAAATTATGAACGACGGAATGATTGATTTCAGTCACGTAAAACACATTTTCAATGTGGTAAAGTTATTGCAAAACGATGACAAATGATGGATTTTAATCCAATGTTTTGTAAAACAGCAATGATGACAATTTCACCACCCCCAAAAATGATGACAATACTTGAACGCCCCCTTATAACAACGCTGAATTTTTGGACAGTGTCCACTGTATTGTTTTTTTTCCTATTAGTCCTGTTGGTTCTGGTTTCCCAGCGGGTTGAGAACGGTCTGATGAAATTGCTGGAGTTGGAGGATTCCTCCAGAGTTGGCCGTGAAGCTTTGCCAACTTACGTCGAATGGGCCATCATTGTCTACATATTTGGTTTGTGAAAAACCTGTCAAATGATTTTTTCTGATACTATAAAATACCATCAATGTCAATTCGAACTTTTGATTTTCATCCAGGTTTCATCTGGGCGGAATTGAAAGAGCTTTTCGATGGCGGTCTTGTAGAGTACCTGCGTGACATGTGGAATATGGTTGACATCTGCACCAATTTGCTGTACCTGGTGTGGATTGGTCTTAGGATCACATCGTGGATCAAGGTAAGGGCCTAAATCCAAAGATAATGCATTTTAAATGCATTGTGCAATGTATTTCAATTTGCAAAATGTAGTTGAAATGCATTTTGAAATTATTTCAATTAATGAAATATATTTCAAATGCATTTGGAAATCTTTACGCCAAACTGTATAGTGCAGTTGTAATATATTTCGAAATATATAGTAATGCTGAGCTATATTTTAATGCATTTCAGCTTTAATTGAGATAAGATTTTAAATTAATTTCACAAAATGGACCTCACTAAGGTAACTCGTCAAGTGAATTTTGTGTGAAAATAATATTTTTACACAAAATTTGCATAACTGCAGTTTGAAGTTAAATGTATTTGCAATGTATAATGAAATATATTGTGATATGTATTTGAAATACATATTTCAATATATTTACATGTGTTTTGCAATATATATTACGATACATTTAAAAATTTATTTCGAAATATTATTAATTCCAAATTCGGGGCTAGCATCGCACTAACATCCAATTTAATGTTACACAACAGGTTAAACAAGGTCAGCTGTCTGGAAATCAATCACAACCACCTAGGGAGGAGTGGGATGCCTTTGACCCCATGTTGATATCAGAGGGGATTTTCGGAGCAGCCAACATCTGCAGGTATGACATTAACAGTGACAACCATATCAACCTGACAATGACAAACATGCCAATTTAAATGTACTCTTAGGGATGATGTCATAATTGCTGCTTGTAGGAATATTACTTTAAATTCATCGTGAATATGTGCTTTTGTAAATTCAAATCCATGCTCACATGATGATAAAAGTTCTCATTGTGTCTGGTCAACGATTATGCCATCATTAGGAATGGGTTCCGAAAGACAACATGGGAAAGGGGGTCTGAAAATCACGGAAATGTGATGGTAATATCAGAACACCCCCTATACTAATCACAAACTTCAAACCATACAGATGGAAAACTGCAGACCATTCTCATCTGACAATGTTGATCTGACAATGTTAATCTGACAATGTGAACTACCAAACATTCACATCTGAAAATATAACTATGCATCCTATTCCGACCTGACAAGTTGACAGTGACGTTGAGTAAAGCAATCTGACAATGTCAACTACCAATCTACCAATATATTTGTAACAACCGAATTGTGGCAATAATTCTGGTTGCATGCCTTGGACATAGTACAGTTAAAGGGCAGCAGGGCAACTTACAATCAAGCTTATTAAAACTGTAACAATGCAGACCATTTCGATTATACAATATCATAATGTCCTCTAAGGTACAGTGTATATGCATTAACGTTGATGCCAACTACCAATCAACCAGTTTGACAATGTTAAAGATCAATCTGACAATGCTAAAGATCAATCTGACAATGGTAAAGATCAATCTGACAATGTTAAAGATCCATCTGACAATGTTAAAGATCAATCTGACAATGTTAAAGATCAATCTGACAATGGTAAAGATCAATCTGACAATGTTGAAGATCAATCTGACAATGCTGAAGATCAATCTGACAATGTTGAAGATCAATCTGACAATGTTAAAGATCAATCTGACAATGTTAAAGATCAATCTGACAATGTTAAAGATCAATCTGACAACGTTGAAGATCAATCTGACAATGTTAAGGATCAATCTGACAATGTTAAAGATCAATCTGACAACGTCACCAATTAGAATAGACCACGGATACCAGAGTTTGACAATGTTGACATTCCCATCCTGACAATGTCAACAAGCAGCAACGTGACAGTGATCTAACAAACACCGCATGTCCTATCACGTTCAGTTTCTTGAAGATGGTCCACATGTTTTCGGTGAACGAGCATCTGGGTCCTCTCCAGATCTCTTTGGGCAGGATGGTCTTCGACATCCTCAAGTTCTTCTCCATCTACGTCCTCGTCTTATTCGCCTTCGGTTGTGGCATGAACCAACTTCTGTGGTACTACGCCGATATCGACAAGCAGCGCTGCTACAACCGAGCCAGTGTCCCCACTTCTGCAGACAGTACATCGTGCGAAATCTGGCGGCGATTTGCCAAGTATACCATGGTTCATTGGTTCAAATGTTATTGTCAAATGACAGATTCTTCACTGCTTGGTTCTGTATTTTCCGCAGCCTGTTTGAGACGTCCCAGACACTCTTCTGGGCCAGCTTCGGCTTGGTGGACCTCAAGAATTTCGAGCTGACAGGAATCAAAAGCTACACTCGATTTTGGGGCCTCTTGATGTTTGGGGCATATTCGGTCATCAACGTCGTCATCTTACTCAACCTTCTGATTGCCATGATGAGCAACTCTTATCAAATCATATCGGTAAGCCCCAAAAAGCTGTTTGATGTATGCTTACAAATTTACAAGTCCATCACAATCATTTCTGGAACATGTCGTATTTTCATGTTTTGAACTACAAGATTTCACTCATCTCTATGCATTTTTATGGAAATGACACATGTGCCATATTTCATAAAACACGAGAGCAAAGACGATGAATATGAGGGATACCAGTGAGGAGTTGAGGTTTTTATGTCATGAGAATGAAATTTTGCTTGGTTTAGAACTTGTCAACCTCAACTCCTCACAGCAGTCCTCGGCTTCATCAACTCATCATGCTCATTTTTTATGAAATAGGTCCAGGGCCCTATTGATGAATCTAAGAAATAAATGAAGAGTTGAGGTCTTCATGGAATAGTATGGAATGATACCTATTTCACGCAAAGTGTGGGGTGAAGAGTCGATGAATCTGAGGGATACCAGTGAGGAGTTGAGATTTTTACGTCATGAGAAATGGAATTTTACTTGGTTTAGAACTTGTCAACCTCAACTCCTCACAGCAGTCCTTCGGCTTCATCAACTCATCATGCTCCTTTTTTCTGAAGATGAATCTGAGAAAAACATGTAGAGTTGAGGTTTTCATGGAATGGTATGGAATGATACCTATTTCACACAAAGTGTGGGGTGAAGAGTCAATGAATCTGAGGGATACCAGTGAGGAGTTGAGGTTTTCAAGTTCCCAGCCAAGTAAGTTAACATCATTTTTCATGACGAAGAAGTCAACTACTCACAGCGATCCTTCCGATTCATCAACTCCTCATTTTCTTGTTAAATTAAGCTCTGAAATCTGTGATTCGTGGCATACCTCATTGTATATACTTACTGTACAACTACAACTTAGTTAATTGCAAATTCACAGGAATGTTCTGACACAGAGTGGAAATTTGCTCGAAGTCGCTTATGGATCAGTTACTTCGACGATGGATCCACTTTGCCACCTCCTTTCAACATCATTCCAACTCCAAAAAGTGCAATGCAAGTATGCAGAATTCATCGTTTGGTGGAAAGAAAATCAGTCAAGGTGAACAGTAACATTTTATCAGCACTGATAATCCCAGGGGACAAACTGTTGTCTTTATATTATTGCCATGTAGTTAGTAATTTGTATTTTTTACTAATATTTCTACGACAGGATTCATACTCAAATTTACAAAGTCATTTCCCTGACTTTCCCTGACTATCCCTGACCAATACAAGTAAATTTCTCTGACGTTTTGCAAAAAGTGAACCGGTTTCTGCAAAATTTTGCCAAAAAATGAAAAAATTGAAAAATTTTATGCAAAAAAGTGAATTGGTTATTACAAAAAGTTTGCATAAAAATTAACCAGTTTCGCAAAAAAAATGATTTTCACTGCTGCTCCCCCCAGGACCGTGGCTGGATCCGCCCCTGGGCAAAGACCCCCCTAGGCAAATGTTCAAACTTTTGCAAACTTTTTGCAGTGAGCCGGTTTTTGCAAAAAAAAATTTAAAAAAAAAAGAAAAAACTGAACTGGTATTTGCAAAATTTTTTACTAACAAATGCAAAAAAAATTAACCGATTTTGGAAAATTTTTGCAAGAAATGGCAAAAAAGTGGACCTGTTATTGCAAAAATTTTGCATAAATATTAACCAGTTTCTGCAAAATTTTCGCAAAAAATGGTTTTCACTGCAGTTTTAACAATGAAACGTCATGTGATTTTTTGGCAAAATGACAGCAAATGATGGGTTTTGGTGTCTTTTCCTTAAATCATTTTCCGCACATGTGCATAGCTTTTTCGCAATTTGATGTTGAAAATCGCAGAAATGGCGGAATTTTAAAATGGCTGTCGGACATGATGACATCCATTCGATGGATGTTATCACAGTTAAATGTAATCAAACATCGAATGATGCAGAAAAAAATGTACACATATATGCAAGTACATTGACCAAACATTTTAAACCCATAAAAAATGTACAATTTCCCTATTCTTGTGTTTTAATTGTCATTTCAATCCTCAATCTCTAATTTCGTAGATAAGAATGTTGAAAATATTAACTATTTCAGCGCAAATAGTACTAGGGCCTATATAATAGCACAAATCTGTCTATGTATATCTGCAGAAGAAAAAAAAAATTTAGTGCGCCTGGAAAAGTCTAGAGGATCCTCTTCAAATAATTGTCATTGCATTCATTTATTGCAGATTCGTAAAGAACAGGACAGAGATAACAGATATCAAGTGAGGACAATGCATTACGCGACTGTACATATTTATCGATATTTTTTAATTTACATAATTTCAATACGTCCTAGATCGTAATGAGCCGAATAATTCATCGCTATATCACCAGAGAGCAACAGAGCCGCGAAATAGTTGGCATCAATGAAGATGACATCAACGAAGTCAAACAATACATCAACTCCTTCAGATACGAATTGATGAACGTCTTGCACAACAATGGCATCGACTGCACATCAACCAACAAGACAAAAATCAATGGTGGGTTATGATGGTTTCTTAACCTTTTCTCCAGCATGAGTCGGAAATTTTCTCCAAAGTGCAAATATGGTCAAAATTGATCATTGCAATTGAATTGTTTTATCTCTTAAGCTCAGGGATGTGGCCAGCTATGTTACATTTTGTCACATCCAAGAATTGGACATTGTCCCATTTTGTCACATGCAAATGTTATGCAATTGATTCTTAGTTCATCAAAATTCTCACAAAATATACTGTATCTGCAAAAATGTTACATTTTATTCTATTTTTTTACTTTTTTACCCACGTTTTGGATAACTGATTCAAGTTTTCATCAGCAAGCTCTATTGCTACCTTGCCGCTTTGAATAATGGCATTTGCAGCTTCTACTTTTACAATATCTGCGCAGCTAGTACTGCAGGCCAAAAGTTTCTGCATGCAATATTTTTTGGGCTTTTTCCTTTTTTTTTGGTAATTTCCTCTTCATCAACAGACTTTTTTGGAGCCCAGTCTCCCTTATAATTATACAGATAGTCATACATTAGAGGTTTCTCTCTTTATTTGTTGCATTTGTCACATTATTTTCCATTTTTTTACAGAAATTGTCACAATTTGTCACATTTGTCATACAGGTTTCAAATTGTCACATTTGTCATACAGGTTTCAAATTGTCACATTTGTCACATCGGCCACATCCCTGTAAGCTAAAAAACGTTAGAGCACCAGTTAAAAATTGTAGAGGAATGTAATGTCTCTGGAAACTGTCCAGAATGCCAGAAATTCGAAATAATTTCACACAAACGTTTCTTATTATCACGAGAAAACGGTTTTAGCATGATACCTTGCTCCTCCATAACCTTCAAATTGGAACTAACGCTCTAACTTTACTGGTTTACAAGATATTTTGAATGGCATTGATGGAAAGGATACAGGTTACATCAGTCCATATCCCTTGATTACCTAGCTCATGCCTTGCTACAGTGTAATGATCAATTTTACCATGGACACATCAGAGGAGCACATCAGAGGGGGGAGCACATTTCTGACCAATGCTGTACATTTTGTTACCAGAATGAATCAATTTTATTGACGTTAAACATGACAATGTCTGACAACTCCCACTCTGACAGGAGCAACTATAGGTCTTTCCTAAATCGAGACCATTATTGGTAAAAATGACAAATCTGACAGCATCACCATATTCACTTTTCCCCACCAGATGAGAACAATGGCAACGAGGGAGAAGACAACCCTTTGCTGATGGTCAAGGAGAGCACAGCAGGCAAGAAGGAACGCTTCAAGGAGAGGCGCCTGATGAAGGGCTTCAGCGTGGGTGTCATGGACCTCTGTCTGGAAGAAAAGGGCCTCGACGGCGAGAAAACGCCCATGGGCCCCAGCTGGTTCCGTCGCATACAAGGCCCCATAAAGTCCCAAAAGCCCCTCTGGAGCTGGAATTTCCTGATGACCTCAGCTGCCCGCATCAGGGCCGAGATGGGGGGTAGCGCAAGAAGAGGTCAAGGGTCAACAGAATGGTCTGACAGTGACAATGAAGCCACAGAGGGTTCGATCCACGACACCAATGTGAGCACTGAGCAGCTGGCTTGCTCAACCAGGGTGTCCAAAGAGGGCCGAAGGCCACGCAAGCTGACCCTAAACCCTTTGGGCCAACACCTCATGGAACTGGTGAGGGAGTACAAACCGGAAGTAGAAGCGTACAATGCTCACGTTCCAGTCCAGCAGTGCTACGACTGTCCTGTGCCCATCGTGGACAGTCCTACACGTGACACGGAGGACCCACCGAGGACAACAGATGGTGTCCAAGATGGCCCTAACATCCTCAGAAGCGAGAGTGTGTTCTCCATTTGGGGCAGCACCTCGGTGCACATCTTGCAGGACCGTGGTTCCACGGAAAACACTAGTGAATGGATTTGAAACTTCATGGATTCAACAAATATTTGACCCTCTTGAAGGTTACCTTTTTGCCTACCCACATGCAAAAGAAATGTATTTCAAATGCATTTTGAAATACATGGCAAATTGTAAAATTTATTTTTCAGAAAAAGCTCCATGATAAATGCATTTTACTGATGCATTTCACGATGTATTTTAAAATACATTGACAAGTGCATTGCACAATACATTTAGCAATACAGACTTATAAAATTCATGTGCTATTGTAATTTATTACATTATTAAAATTTCAATTATAAAGTACATTGATTTTTAGGAATTAATCAAGTTCTTTCATTCCAAATGTAGAAATTGTGGTCATGCTAACGGTTCACATTTTCCGATGCAATCCACAATATATTTGACAATAAACACGGAATACATTATAAACTATATGCCACAATGTATTTCACAATACCATAACAGCAAATTATGGAATGTATAAAAGCATTTCGAAACGCATTACGAAATGCTCAACAAATACATTTTATAATTCATTATGAAATAATTTGTCTCAATCTACATATATTTTGAAATAAATTTCAAAATGCATTTTCTATAATGTATTTCTAAATGCATTTCTTTTCCATATGGGTACTCCTTTGAGAAAAAGGAAAAATTAAGGTTGGGACCTTGGGACCTCGAAATACGTTTCGCATGGCAAAGCAGAGAAAAAGTGTACCAAAGGCTCGATTTTGTTGTAGTGAACCTTTAAAAATGAATCGGAAAACACTAGTGAATGGATTTGAAACTGGATTCAACAAATATTTGACCTTCTTGAAGGTGACCTTTTTGCCTACCCTATTGAGAAAAAATGAAAAAGGTAGGGACCTTGGGACCTCGAAAAACGTTTCGAATGGCCAAAGCAGAGAAAAAGCGTACCAAAGGCGCTATTTTGCTGTGGTGAACCTTTAAATATGAATCGACGTTTGACTTGAATGTCAAAAAGGAATCCATTTCGGTGACCTTGAAATTCATTCGTTAGGCCTAAGCGGAAGTCAGTTTGCGGAGGTCCTGGGAAATCAAACGTATAACGAATTTAACAATTTTAGCTCAGAAAGGAAAGACGATTGTAAAGCGATCACAAGATTAAACCAGATTTCGCACAAATTGTGAGATTCAAGATTTTGATGGTCCATTTAGCTAAGCAACAGGTCAAAGTTCCGTCGAAAATCGAACAGCGCCGTAGAATCCTGTTTTCTAGAACATGGACCAGGGCCATTGTTTCCAACTTTTCGCGTATCAATTATCAACAAGATTGTCACATCGGGCACTGTTTTCATAAATATTGAGCAAAAAAAGCGCAAATGAAAAGTTTAAAACTTACCGGATCAAACACGATGGCAGCGGAATAGAACACGACTTAACCCAACCGACTCACTCATCCGAACAGCCAGGTGTAGCGCTCCGCGCACGCGCACAACCCCTTTTGCTCGTTATGGCCTCCGCGAGAAAATAGTCCGCCCAAATTCATCCAAAAAAACTATGTTAACATAACAGGAAAAAGGCAACCTTCGTTCATTTCAGGTGGAATGAATGGATTGAACTTTTTCGGCTTCTTAATGCTGAGTTTTCGACAAATTTTGGCTGCCCAGGTACACTGTGCCAAAACAGTCTGTGCCAAAACAGTGTTGCCCCTAGAGTATAGAGGAAGCAGATAACCCTTTAGAAATATGATAATTTTTAGCCCAAATTATCCTACAAACATTTGTTTGGAGACGTTCAAATATGTTGCCATCATCTTGAAGGGTAGGGGTTGTCAGTCAACTGATTATGGAAGTCGGGGGTGGCCGCAGCTGGGTGGCCGAAATGATGGGTCATCTGGGTTTTGGATCAAAATCCATAATTTTTATCCAATATGTTCATTTAATTCAGTACTTCTTTTATGACAAAAATTTAACAAATTACCATTATTTTTTTGATCAATGACAACGTCATCAGTGGAGGGGTTTCAAAAGATGACACGGGTACATGTGGTGGTCCAAAATTCCCGAAACAATGATGGTATAAAATGTAATATTTGAACGTCCCCTTATTGAAGAATTGTGTCAAATAGGCTTACCATTAAACTTCAGTTACATCAGAATATAACTTTTATGCCTCAGCCCAGTCTTCTGACAACAACCGCAGTTCAACCCTTTATGTTATCGCAGATAAATGCCGTAAAATGAATTATGATATCAAACTAGAAAATGGAAAGATTATTGGTGGAAATACACGAAAATAACGATAAAATAACCTTTAATGAAAGCCTCGAATTCAAAACATAAATTAAAACCAACCACAATTAACTAGTTACTCCCTTCAATGTAAGTGGACTGCTAAGCATTTCAGTGAGCAATAATAATCGACCAATTTTTCAGATTGACAAAAAATTGTGCAGCAAAACATTGAGGTGTTATTATGCTAATATCTCTGAGGAAATAGGATGAGACAATGGCATCGAATGAAATGAAACTTCCTTTGGTCCATTAGCTGCAATGTATGAGTAAAAATTAACAAACTGGGGAATGAAAGTTTTGAGCACAGATGATGAAACGCAAGCTATGATGATAATGGTGATGATGATTATGATGATGATCGTGCTTAAAGCCCCGCTAACATTTTGAATATTTTTATCTACATTAAAGAAGGAATTATTTTCATGAGACTTAATAAATATCGTATATTTAAAAATATTTTTTTCTATAAATACGTACAGGTATCAACGAGTTTAAATCATGGACTAGATATCGAATTTCTCAACAGTTGATCACAGATGCTAATTTAAGAAAACTAGTTATTTTAAGTACTTATCGATGGTGGTAACCGAGCGGTATTGGTGCCAGGACATTTCTTTTGAAACTATTTAGCTGCTTTTAAAATGAAAAATACGGTTCTACGATTTTGTGAATCGTGCCTTGAAACTGAAACGAGCATTTTACGAATCATGCGCATTACTGTTGGAAAATTGTCACAAACTGCGTGTATATTGCATCGTTGTGTGTGATGCATACATTTTTCAGTTTCTGTACTCGATGCAGCAAAGAGTTTATACAAAAACGTCTTTTTTGGATTAGCCTAGATTAAAATTTTCAAAGCATACTAATAATGACGCTTTATATTCATCGATGAACAAGAAGTAACTTTTCAACTATTGGCTCAGATGCGCATGATCTCACATGTGCGCAGATATGCTGCCCTTTAATTAGATATGCCCATTAATGAAAGCCCTTCTGTTGCATTAAATAATGTTTGGTAGTCTTGACCATGTTTGTAGTTGTGAAAAATAATGATAAACTTCAGATTCCTCTGTTAAAAATTCAATAAATAAATTATCGTACGTCATCAAAACTGTACAATTTTGCAAACAAAACTAGTTTTTTCTCTCTCGCATTTTAAAATAATTCGTGAATAATTTTGCAAATATACATCTCTCATATATTAAGCCGGATTTTCTGGGGGGGTGAGGGACTATTTATACGTGAAGTGAGCCAATCGTATGAAGTTCCGCTACGATCTTGTAGTATACTAAGAGGCGACTAGAAAAGTTATAATTTTTGAAGCAACGAGACCATTCCCATCAATAGCACACATAAAGGGTGCTCATAGGTAACGTCAATCAGCAGGAAAATTTTTGACACTAACAATTACTAAGAAGTAACTGGATGAACAGCGTAACACAACCAAGGACGCGAATTTGATTTAATTTTTAAGTGCCCAACAAATCGATATTGCTTATCTGTACATCGAATGTAAAATGAAGCATCGATTTGGGAGACCGTAATGGAAAATGCTAGCATCTATATAGGAAGGATGCACCCCCTTAAAAAAGGATTGCAACTATATTTTCAAAAACTTCCAAAGTCTTGAAATAATTTGCATATAGAATATCGTAGAGATTATCTAAAAGCGTGTGAACCTGAACTAGATAAATTGGATGATCTTTTTAAGAAAACGTTCAGCACAGTGGAAAACTTTTCATCAACGTTCGAGAAACCAAAATCCAACGCTAAAAAAGGTTCTGATAACTATCAACTTTAAGATTGTGACAAAAATTGTTCGTAAATTCACGGAGACCTTGGTAAAATTGCATATCCATCCATTTGCTCTTCAGACTGGCCTACACACTAGCTAAACAGTAGCAAACGAATTTACATTTAATTAAGGATTAAGGACCAAACTGATATTGCATTATGTCGGCAGTATTTCCCGCGACTATTCTCCCACTAATTAACCTTAATCGACCTCTTCTACGTAATCCTTTTCCTTAAAATTGCTTTCTTCCATCGAATAGGTATCCAAGGAATCATTGGATTTGCGGAAATCTTCGGACAAACACTGGCGAACAGAAAACAAAAAGTGCCATCAGTACATTATCCTTTAGATAATGGCATGCCAAGACTAGATATGACTTAGCCATTTATAGACTGGCTAGACAACTCAGACGATGTACACACCTGTGATAAATTAATGCGGGGTAATGTTAACTGTTCAGGATTCATCCAAGGTTTCCATTTGGGATTATGAAGTTTTTTCCACTCCTCGTATCCCAAACAAGCTTTGTTAAGACGTTTCACCATCTTAAAAAATGCAATTTCTCATATATTACTTATTATCTAATTAAAACATTTCAAAATCAAGAAACAAACTGTCAAATGTCTAACCTTAGGCATTAAAATCTGAGTCATTTTGTTAACTAGCCAAATTGGTAGAGAACCTGCAAGAAAATGGTGAAAAAATCTTGAATAAGACAGCCAAAGAACAGCCGAAGTTGAGCAGTGGATAAACTCAATAATAACAAAAAATCTTAATTTTACAGAAAGTTTGCAGCCATAAACTTTTAATAGTCTCAAACAAATTTTTAGATTAGAAGCACGTGATTTGCAAATAAAAAAGCTTCTGCACATTTACCTTTAGGGTCACACTGCGTCACGTAGCCCATTTCACATCCAGAGCCCGACGATCGAATCACAAAACCCGTTAAATAGGAAACTGCCCGTATATATTCTTGCTTCACAGGAACACTCTTTAATAAAGTTTAAGAGAGTTAATGTGGTGTATCATTTTTACTTATTTTGCAGATATTACAGCGGATTTTGTAAAAAGTTTAATTAAGAAGAGAATGCCACGAGTAAAAAAAATAAAATTTCTAGAAATCATAAATGATGAATGTTAATCCCATTTATGTTAAAAACGAAATCTGTTTGGTAATATTAATAATTAAATGTAGGCTAAACAGAAAATTTTTGAAAAACACAGAAAAAATGTTTTTAGAAATATTAATAGCTAAAAACTAGATCCGTATCATCAAAGGAATTGATACGAGCTGTGCATAAACTTACTTCATGAAATACTGAGTGATTTAAAATGAAAAACTCCTTGCCAGAGTCCAACCACGACCTCTGTAAAACGAAATCGCGGTTCTTCAAGGGTGGTGGGCTTTTGGCTAGAAACAATAAAAAGTTTAATTAGTGAAAAGAATGTAATGTGGAAGCAGCACATACTGTGTACTAATAGTAAAAATCTGTAACATTTAAAAAAAATAATTTAAAGATATTGGTTTTAATATATTTCATTGGACGATTTTTGTTTGTTATGATATCCATGTATACATGTATCTAAAATGGTATCAAGTTCGAACCTCACTACATTAGTTGGTATTATCAGCACAAAACCGCAAATTCATGATTTATATCTGACGATGAATGTGCATGTTCTCACGATAAAATGTCCAGATAAGATTGGGAGGCTTCCACGAATTGCAATTTCTGAATTTATGCCTTAATGGTTACACGCAATCGAAGTGTCACAGATTAGCTTGATAGAAAATGTCAGGGATTCCTAGCATTTCAAACGAATTGGAAGTTGCGTTGATTATGATGCACCTTGATAAATTTTCAATCTATGATGGACTATTAAACCTTCTGTGGGTGGTAGGACCTATAATTTCAAAATCAAATTCAATTTCTTGATAAATAAAATTTAAATTTAAATTTGCCATGCTGAAATTGTAACTGTATTGAATCTGATTATACATGTTATACCATCAAAGTAATGAATTATAATGAAAGGTGAAGGACACAGATTCTGCACTATCAGCTGCTGTTTTTGTTCAGTTGCTAGCAAAATTAAGTGACACTGGATCACTCCTTGCTTATCCGGCCATTTGTGGGTTCAGCGAATAAGGTGCCACTTAGTGATAGGAGGCAAATCAAACGTTGCTTAACAAAAAAAGATGGTAGCATGACCGCCCACCTAGAAGTACAATCTACCGATAGACATGCTTAACAAGGCAGGTGTGTTTTATGAGTACCATTATCACGAAGTGAAGCATTGGCTTCCGTCATGGTTGTCACAGCCACTATCTGTTAGGTGATATTGTAGTAAAATTGTAGAGAAATTTTAACAGGAGAAGGCCACGCTCGCAACCGAGACAACCATGGATTGTGTGAGGTATGAGGTGCTCACATTTTAGAGGCGCACCCAATTTCACGAAAAATACCATCTTAAATTATTCGGGTTAGTTATTTTTAAATTAAATAAATAAATGGATTCTTTAAGATTCATCCAGGTTGCATTCAACTGCACTCGTCTAAACATAGACAAGATATACCAATCCTTGACCAGATTTATTTCCTCCTTTGTTGCGCACCAATGCCCGGCAGATTTGCGATCAAATATTAATTGACAAGCAATCAATCGAAATACGCACCGGCATAGTAACCAATATCATTGTTGGGATTTAGGCATCCGATATCGTAACTTTCGATCATGTACGTGTCCCACACCTTCCTATATGTGGGGTCCAGAAGGACATCGAATAAAACGCTTGGCTTCACATCTTTGTAAAGGGCTCGCACCTGTGAGTGGGAAAATAGCAAGAAAAATCAATATGGTGCTATTTTGGAAATGCAAACAGTACATTATCTAAAATTAATGGAAAATATTGGGGAAAAATAGATTATAGTGGCCTTCACATAAAGTTATTATCGCAAGATTCAAGCATGGGTTTCTCGGCAATATTGGGCAAATAAAAACAGTTGCATCATGGCAAAGAAAATAAATGCCACCTATTATTGGAAATTGCCAAGTTACCCCTTCTCGTGTTTTTTGATACGACTGATTTTGTTTTTATGACCTAGTTGCAGAATTGATCGGTACACTTATCGTTGTGAGATGTGCATGATTTGTTCCGATAAGACAGCAATGACATGTACCGCTGAAGATTGACATGCACCGTTAAAGCATTCGTTGTTTTTCGATTCGTCATATCCTTAGCCGCCAGGCCTATGCAGTGGCCCAAAACTGTCGAAAATTTTATCGTGGGAAACAAACTCCCGAACTAATTTGCATGTACCTGCCAAGTGCTGTCTTTAACAATGTCACCTGTCCGTCTTGTCAGCAAATGAGGTTGCAATTTTCAAACCAAAACCATCAGTTGACAAATGTCTGGAGAAGTCCTCAAACTAATCCAGGCTTTTCCAGGTTGTCCAGACAAGTTATATCGAATTTCCAGACCAAAATTCCAAGGATTTTTGTTCACTTCAATTCAACTCAATATACAGTATAACAAAGCGAATGCTAAGGGGGTAGGGAATCCAGTAGGCAAAATTGTTTGAAAAACTGCATCAAAAATTAAGGATTTTAATTCATAGCCCAGTACATGTATTACTAAACTGCAACAATGTAAGCATCACTTGACCAACCCCCCCCCCTTCCCCTGCACTTTGTTCACTATTTCATCAGTAGTTGACAGATCGAGCCTACTCTAACAAAAAAGTGCCAAACATGACTTTTCCAGATTTTCCAGAAGGACAGACACCCTATTTTGAAAATATGTTTTATACGTTACCTAAACATCATTCGTGCTCAAATTTTCACATAACAATGTCTATAAGTCCATTTTTGATCAGTAATTGATTATTACGTCATTACTAAGGATGAGGGGGGAGGATAAGAGGAATTGACACTCTGTAACAGTGATCATGCTCTGTAACTTCCTTGGGTAGAGAGATGAGTGCAACTGTCAAAATATGTCAAAATCTGGCTACAGTGCATATTAGCCGAAGCAGATGACAGTTGCTGATCCTAACCCGGCTAGAATAGGCTAGGCTAGGTTAGATTTAGCATGCACAGACGAGCTAATATGCACTGTAACTCAAAAGGGCTTATACAGTTTTCCAACACCCAATTTTGAAAATATGTTTTATATGTTACCTAAACATCATTCGTGCTCAAATTTTCAGATGTCAATTAGTCCATTTTTGATCAGTCAATGATTATTACGTCATTACAAAGGATGAGGAGGGAGGATAAGGAGAATTGGCACTCTGTAACAGGGATCATGCTCTGTAACTTCCTTGGTTAGAGATATCTCTCTATGATCACTCATATGAGTGCAACTGTCAAAATATGTCAAAATCCGGCTACAGTGCATATTAGCCCCGAAGCAGATGGCAGTTGCTGATCCTAACCCGGCTAGAATAGGCTAGGTTAGGTTAGATTTAGCATGTGCAGACTGTCTAATATGCACTATAACCCAAAAGGGCTTATACAGTGTACATGTACATTGTATACAGCAATGGTTTTTGAGCGACCTGTCAATGGAAAGGGGGCGTGTCTGAAACGTCTGTTTTGCCAACGCGTTCATTTCCACGCTAAATTACGTCACCTTAATCATCTTAAAGTCTGTCTGCTCCGTGGGTTTTGTCCAGACCATGATACTGGGCTTGTTGTTGTAGTCCAGTCTCCATCCATCGTGCAAATCCACCAAATTTTTGAGCACCTCGAAATCCCTGTCTTCGGCCACTCGTACTTCTCCCACACGCATTTTGCTCGAGCAGTTATCAAATGGTATTGCCTCGGAGCGTATCAGCCACGTTATTCGCGATCAAATCAGCCGAAGCCAATAACATGATCGATCAAAACCAACGACCGCACTAGCCAACAACTGCTGAAAATCTGAAAAGACAAGAATTCATCATGCAGTGCCACAGAATTTGATCGGAGCGGTACATCACGCCCCTCCCGACGCGGGGCTCGAAATCAGCCAATCGCAGCGCGGGTGATAATCGAGTTTAGACCCCGCGATGGTCACCAGCCAATCGATGCGCTGGTGAAAATCTGTCGTGCGGTCAAATTGATTTCCATGCCGCGAAAACAGGCATTATTTCCCAGAAATATCGAATAAGCGAGCGCGTTTTAGTTGCGTTAGTAACGTCATATCGATGATGTATGCAGTTGTTAATAATATCCGAATAATCCGATCACTGGGAACGTTTTATTTTGGGGAAAATACGCTGAAAATGCGAAGATACGCTGCGTTAGAGAGCCCCAATCATGAGTCTCAACATGGCTCCCTTCGCTCATTTCGGCATCTCCACGCTAACGTGCAATATACGTGCAGCATAGGGATTTCTAGTAGCGCCATCTAGCGGCGTTTATTGCAGTCGAATTAAATAACATCTAAAAATTCTATTTAGCTTCTTCAGGTCGTTAATTTTGACAGCTTAGAAATGGATTCGGTAGATACTGGAAATCCCCAATTGGACGAGAAAATTCGTGAATGGTTAAACTGGGACAAGGTAGTGTTTGTTTCGTTATACAAATGTCTCGTTCCGTATCTGTGCACTTTGCAGAGACAATCGATTCGGCCTGTATCATGATTGATACCAAAGGTCGTATCTGCTGGATGGACGATTTCCACTGAAAATGTTTTTGAAATTTATTTATCTTGCAGTACCGTTGATTGTTATTTTTCCCCGTCATTGTTTTTGATAATAGGTGCAGCAAATTTCGCCCTTATCTGACGTACAAGGTTATGTTATTTATCGTGTATAATAGGGTCGAACATGATTATTCAATATGCTCACACAATTTTTTTTATTTGCAATTATTGGGTGTTGACATTACTTAAGAAAGTCTCTAATTAAAAGTTAATATGATTCACGCAATAATCCGACCAATATTAATTTTGTAGATGGTTAAAAGAATTTTTTTTGACCATTTTTAGTCCAGAGGAATTTAGGTACCGGTTTGATTGGTCATACATGTATGTGGGTCCCTATGTTAGCAAATAAACATATTTTAAATAAAATTGCATGAATGAAAAGCTTGTTCACTATGACGATTTCTTTTAATTAATCTTTGCCTTCAATGTCTGTACTAAGCGAAACAATCTGTCACCCAGAATCTGTTGTATGTAATTATCAAATATATCAGTGTAATTATCAAACTAAAGTTTGTCTCAAGTAGCGTGACTTTGATCCGTTGATTTAACGTTGTACGAAAAATTCACTAGGAATAATTTCGTCGAAATTTAATAGGATAGGAGATGAAAGTGCAGTGAAGGTTATTTGAAGGGCATCCCAAAATCTTGCATGGCTATTGCATGCCCTTTAAACACGCCCAACAATTAAACCAGGTGTTAGTATCAAACAGAAGCCAACAGATGGCGTTTAGTACGAACATTGATGATTTGTGATTATAATTGTAATGCGTCAAATTCAAATAATTACATATACATTAGTAGTATACATATAACTAATCCCCTCATTTCCAATTAAATCGTACATGTATAATTAATTTCAATACAGTAGATGCTAAAATGATCAACTGCAATTGCTTTGGAAGCCCTTCGTGACAATTTTACATTTTTTCCAGTTTGTTTGAAAATAATAAAAGAAATATACAGTAATTGAAACAACAGAAATATTTACAGTAGAAATACATTTGGCAGAAAACAGTAAAAAATAATTTGTTATGGAGCTTATGTTATTTCTTGCTGGTTTTCTGCTTCGAGTACTTCAGATTTAAATCAGAAGAGGGGTTAAAGAAATTACGAAATATTATTTCATTTTATCTTGGTCCAAACATTGCAATGAGCATCTATTTGCAAAAATGGCAAATAACAATGAACGATACTTTGCTTCTCTGCCAAATTATTTCACAACTATGTCACTAGCTATCGTTGCAAAGAAGATATTTTCCAAAAAATGTTGGAAATGAACAAGAATTGAGTTATTTTCTGAAAAACTAGTTTGATTAAAAAGTGAAAATAACCTCATCAAATGTGTGAATTGTGAACATTTTTTACACTTCGCCAGAATAAAGACACCCACCATGAAATCGAAGATTTGGTTGCGAAAAACGACTATTCCAATTTGGAGGAACTGTTGCTGACCAGGCTGAATTTTGGCACGGCCGGATTGCGAGGCGTCATGTCCGGTGGCTATTCCAGGATGAATGATCTGGTCATCATCCAGACGAGTCAAGGACTGGCCAAATACGTGGAGACCACGTGCCCGGATGCCAAAAGTGCCGGAGTCGTCATCGGCTATGATGGCCGGCATAATAGCGAGAGGCGAGGAAATGAAATAGAAATCCGGCTACA
Source organism: Cylindroiulus punctatus (assembly GCA_034695085.1). Classification (NCBI taxonomy): domain Eukaryota; kingdom Metazoa; phylum Arthropoda; class Diplopoda; order Julida; family Julidae; genus Cylindroiulus; species Cylindroiulus punctatus. The sequence continues at coordinate 1,017 of JAQFYZ010001183.1, read as the reverse complement.
GCACCTTGTTATTACATCGTACTAATAAAACTATAACTTATAAAACAGATTCGCACATCTAGCTTCGGCCGCATTTCTCAGCCTGGACATTCCCGTGTATTTGTACACCAAGATGGTGGCGACGCCATTTATTCCATACGGCGTCGTGGAATTCAAAGCCTCTGCGGGCATCATGGTCACCGCCTCGCATAACCCCAAAGACGACAACGGATACAAAGTCTACTGGACCAACGGAGCGCAGGTTCGACGATAAGTTCACCAACAATTCACATAACTTTTGAATAAAGAGAATTACTTATTCGGCCAGGCGTTTTTTTGCACATCGGTAATGTGTAAAAAAAACATTGGTGAATACCGCTTAAATTGATCTGCTTCGGCATCACCTCTATGATGAAAACAAACATTATGAAACTAACAACGATGAAAATATAGTTGCTGCTGTCCAAAGTTAACGGCATCAAAATTTCAAATCAGTGAGATTGTGGTTCCCTTAATTTCTATTTTCTTCAGATCATTCCACCCCATGACAAAGGAATCCAGTCTTCCATCGAGGATAATCTGGAGCCCTGGCCCAAGGCCTGGGAATGGGAGACCGTGCGTTCGCACCCCTTGTACAAGGATCCGATGCCGCAAGTGATGCGCACCTACTTCCAGATGCTTAAAGACGAAGTCATGTACAGGTTTGTATCGGTAATCCCAGCTTGCATTTGCACCCCGTATTCCAGTAACATAAATTCTCTCTTCATCAGAGATACCAATGCCAAAACCCCCCTGCGATTCACGTTCACTCCGATGCACGGCGTGTCTTACACCTACATGATAGAGGCTTTCAAAGTGTGCGATTTACCTCCCTTCATCCCTGTTAAAGAACAAGTAAGTTTTGAATATAAATTTATTGTACTCTCAGGGATGTGGCCGATGTGACAAATGTGACAATTTGTGCAAAAAATGGAAAATAATGTGACAAATGCAACAAATAAAGAGAGAAACCTCTTTTATGCATGACCTATCTGTAGA
>JAQFYZ010001182.1:0-26514 GCA_034695085.1 Cylindroiulus punctatus | reverse complement strand
TGTTATGTCTAGACTCGAGATTAATACAATAAATTTATGATTCTCGCCTAGACTCCGCTTGAATTCTTGGATTTTTGAACTTAGAGGTGCTACCAAGAACCGGCATTAATTCCAATAACAATACCTTAAGACCGGTTTGGGTCATCGTTTACAAGTTTCACGCAGATTGTCACTTTCCTTAATATCAGGTATTTCAATAATGCTGTATCCATGAAGCAGCCGCTGCTTATTGCAGTACATCGCTTGATTGCTGTACATTAACAACATACCTCATAAAATGTGTAAAAACAAAATTAAAAAGGAAATTGTAACATTGTTTTAATTGACTATCTCCCAAACCCCACAAAAGACAAGCATTTCGATAGGACATTAAACCATTAACCCTTATCCACAGCTTTAGAATCTAGAATGGCTATTTAGCAAACTATAAATGTTTTCGCACTGATGGCTCATGCATCTTGACATTTAAAACATCCCCGTAACCGTGCCTTCAGCCTGTGCCAACCTTTACCAAAAATGTGAATTAGTAAAGCACAATGGTACATAGGCCACCTCAGTACCTCAGTCCCTTAACATTGAAAAGCAATAGAATTATATCACAGCATTACAAATATGAATGAGCTAGGTTGACAAAATCAAAAAGCCACATTTTTCTACCCTTTCCTTATGGTTCACAATGCAACCATCAATCTTACAGGACGTCCAAATATTTTGCCATCACCTTAGGGATGAGGGATGGGCCAAATGATGATCCCAGCGCTGCTGCTTCATACAACATAGGACAAAAATTAATCATTTATCATCCAGTTTGCAATAACTTTCGCCTACACCTTTTAATTTTTAGACTTATTGTTTATGGCTACTGATGACGTAAGTGGAGGGGGTTGTCTAAAAATCGCAAAACAATTGATGTCGTAATATATGAGCGTCCCCAATATATCGGTCAGACTAAACTGCAATCTTCAAATTCGACAATTCAGGTGGATGATTTTCCCTCCCTCACCAAGTGCACCCACCACGAAGGGTACAAGCCTGAATAGCCAAAATCTTATGAATCAAAAAGCCCAAAAGCTCAATGGGAGCAGCTGGTGCTCAATGAATGGTGAACCTTCCATGAAAGAGGTCCAAAGCGTCACCTGCTGCCCATTCACCTGTGAGTTCGTTTTGAATTTCGCACCCAATTCAGGATGAAAATCAACTGGTATGCCCGTGGGAGGGAGGTGAGCTCTCAGGTAGTGGACTGGTGGTGCAGTGGCCAGGTAGGGGGACTTCCCTAACGGTTCGTTGCGCTTCCATTGGGTCGTGACGGGGTAGCCGCCTCCCCTGAAGTGAGGAACTCTGGGATGAGAGCAGCCGTGCCAGTCATTCACCATTAGTGATCTCACCTCTTGGAAGGATAGACGTGCTGTGCTGCGGGAATACCCTCTGCAGCTTGCCAGACCCTCGCCTCTGACCCCTGGCAGCACCAGGATTGGGCGCCCATCCACAGGAGGATTTTACCACGCGTTAGCCATGTTGCTCTGCAGTGCCTCACTCTAAGGATTGTGTACCAGTGCTGAATTTGGCAACGATATAATCATCCAAAGCCGGTCAATTTGTCGCTCCCTTCTGCAAGAGTAAGTATTATGCTAATTTGTCACCACGACGGGTGTCCCAAAGATTGCTATGGATCATGTCAGTGTACGTGCTGACTGGCCATGAAAGGAAATGAGTACATGTATTGCAACTTGTCCTGTATGATGGTGTGATGGTGTTCGGTTTGGGTGTGATGGTGGAGTGAAACCCAATCTACCCCTCCACCACATGGTATCTCAGGTGCTGACTGTGGTTGAATTAAATTGAAATGAATTGAATTGAACCCCTCTAGTTGGACAGTTTTTCTCTGCACCGGACGTAGTTGCCTTCGAATTAACATTAATGGCAAATGTACTGTATACAGTGTATACATGTATGAGTACTATAATATAACAAAAGTCATCTCTGGATTTTCTAGAGAAAACTGTATAGAACATGTATGTTTACTTTTTGGAGTTATAAAGTCAACTTTAATGAATCCATTAAAACGTTTGCTTTTTAAAGTTATCAGAACTCAAATTTCAAACGCACATGTAATTGCTTTCTCCGAAAAGTTGTTCAGAGATGACGTTTCTTATACCACTCAACTACGAGAAAAGAGCTCGATCATGTGGCACGTCATGTAGCAATTCATACCGTGTACCACCTAGATATACGTGTAGGGTAACAAAAGTCATCTCTGGACCACATTTTCGAGAAAAAACTCAACCTAAAAGGTTAAAATTAAATGTGGAAGTTTTTGTAGAGAAAAAACCACAATGTTGATCCAGTTTTTGAGGCTTTTATGTTGACGTTAAGGATTACTTCACAATTTTGAATTGAAAACCAAAATTTCAAAAGTAAATGGCGTCTCCGGTGCAGAGACGTTTGTTATACTACTCAACTACCAGAAAGACCTTTCTTGTCAGCCAAATTTTTCGATCCATACCCAGAAATCGTTCATGTTGATACAGTATCCTTTCCCACACCCTTGCGTAGAAAAGACTATTCGTGTTGGAGAACATTGGCCATCACACATTTGAAGCTTACCAAAGTATGAACCCAAGCACCACCTGCATCACTTGACATCCTGTTACCAGACTAGGTAAAAAGCTAGGAGCCCTAGCCCCGACAATATTATTATGCACCATAATGTAGGTTTCCGACATGGAGGAGGTTCTACGTGCAATTCAGTTGAAAACTATTTTTACTTAAATTTATGAAAAAATATCGATTTTGCTATTGGGTTGATAATTCGATATCAAGTGTTCGTAAGCAGGTCACACTGGATTCAATTGGAATAAAGACTCCCTACTTTCTTGAGAACTTCAGTTTTGCAACTTATGAATTCTACGTCCACCCAAAAGCTGTGAAACACGACATCGCTCAATAAACCCTTGTCCGAGAGGTGAAAGAACGTGGCCATGACAGTGCGCATTTCAAATTTCAAACAAGATTATAACGTCATTATATTTCGAATGAAGCTTGTTGTACACAGCATTAAGATATTTACTCCATGCACATATTAATTAAGACATGGCAACAATTATGCCGACAAAGTATTGATCTCGCCTTTGCATCAGCCGCACCAGCAGGAATGCTGGGATAGAAAAACCAGCAATTAATTATAGCCCAAGAATTTTGATATCAAATATTTTGATAGCTGTTCTTTAATTTTACTTCCCGGTTACAGCATGGGCTATGGGGGAACCTGAGAAAAAAAGCCACATTCTCTGATATCCAGCATCCAGAGGACAGTCTTAAATTCTGAAGAAACATGTGGTATTCTCAATTAAAAAACTGAAAAAGTTGCCTCGCACCATCGTTATCTTTCCAAATTACATCATTTATCATACTTACATCAAGATTTTTTACGTGTAGGTCAACATTCAAAAACATCTTTCAACATAGCTGATGGCAAGGTGGATTGTGCAATGGCTGGTTTCAGGTGGAGCGACCATTAGTGACTAATCTTAATTGCACGAATCCACCCTTCCTTACTCAGAAATCGGAGGGAGTAGGCCTGTGGCCAGCATTTTTAATCAATCAGTCAATCAAGGGTGTGGATTAAGCTTTCGTTAAGCTGCCCGCAGGAAGGCTGCTGAAGGAAGATCGATGCAAAGTAAGCAGTTTTTTGGTTAATGTCCCTGTTGCACCATCGGCCTGCTAAATGTGTATCCTGTGGGCAATTGTTTTCTGGTTATCGTTTCAAACCTGAAGATAATCGAGAGTATAATGCTCAACAGACAATGTAAAAACTCTTGGAAAGGATTTCCAAATCATTGTCTTCAACGTCCATTACCATATAGTCTGCTTTGATGACAGGCCACGTATGGAAGACGAAGTATCTGACATATGGCATAAGGAAGGGGATTGTCATTCATATAAATATAATTATGTTATAAGTGGAATTTGGTCAAAACACGAAACATATTTCAAGTACTTGGCGATAAAACAATGATAAATGATGTAATTAGCAAAGATGACAAAGTGTGATACAACTTGTTTCTGGTTTTCAACTGAGAATACTCTAAATGCAGAGTTAACTCTAACAACTCACAAAGTACGTGTAAACTATTGAAAAGACTCGTTCACTATTATTACCACTTATAATTAATGTTATAAGATTTTACTTTTCCTTAAAATTGTTTTAAAAATAATTGCCAACTACAGGTATCAAAATATCCCTGATATTTCAGTTCTTGACATTTCCTGACTCTCCAGAAGTGGGAACTCTGTACTAATTTTATTCCTGTGCTGTTGTCATTTGATATGAAGATACATGTGCGTTATCAGCCAAACTAGCATCCAATTTACCATCCCTAAGCGGCGTTCAGAATGCGAAACGCGATTAAGCACTATTAAAGTTAATGACGGAAGACACATAGACGTTTTCTAATTAGTGAAAGCGAAAGTACCTAACCCGTTCTGGGAATAAAAAGCCGAGTATCTTATCAGCACACTGGCACTGGGACATTTCGGCACACTATATCCAGATAACGTGATGATGTCTTGCGTGCATGTAATTTTAGAAAAAAAATTCTAAAAATTCCCACCTGAAGAAACGAGTGGAGGTTGTGTGTGTGGGATAGAGCCTCAAGAAACCTTTTACCTGTAGTGGTTCCGGATGTGGCTCAATTAACCAAGTTCAAATACCAAGCTGCATGAAACAGCCTGATGAGGGGGCTGTCCATTCTGGAAATGCCATAATGTAGCTAAGCGGCAATGAGGAGGTGTGAAGAATATGTTAACAGTGGAAGCAATTTCATAATTAAGCTTTTATGTTTAATCCAAATTCTTGGTGTATTAGGGTAGGAGTGCTGCATTTCACAAACTTCATGACCGTTTCTCATGTTGAAATACTCCAACAGACAATGTCATTGAAGCCATCTTGAAAATCTTAAAAAACATGGCTGACATTTCATATGACATAAGTAGCACCACTTACTGCCTCACATGACGTTAGTAGAACAACAATAGTAACTAAAATCTAGCTAAGTGAAAGCATACAGTATGCACCTGAATTTTGAATTCAACATAATTACATAATTACACTTTCCCCCGAATTATCTTTTCCTATTCCAGGTTTTCCAGGACTGGGAACCCTGCATGTTGCTTCTGTTCACAAAAACGCATAGTACACAATAGTTCGAGCAGACATCTACAGAGATGTACATGTACACAGTAGATTTCTGGAACATTTGAATAACCAATCAGAATCAATTCACTCGTTCCAGGAAAATATGACAAACACCATTTTGCTTCTTCCTACCCCTGGGCCACAACCAAAGAAAAAAAAAATGTGCTAGATTCTCAGCAAAATCCGTCGACATGGATTCCAAATAAATTACGACCCTACATAATTGTTGTTTTCCTCGAAATTTCCAAACGTAAGATTCTGGGAGCTCAAAAACCTCTGAAAAAACATCTAACAAGGTGCACGACCGCCAATGGTAACGACCAAAAGATAACCTAGTTCAACCTAGTATGAAGACGTCCGTCCAAGGAGGAATCTGAGGGCTGACCATGCCCCCCTGGTTGGGAAACACCTAGATTTGCCTCTTGACATGGCTCAGGACAAGGCCAAACTTTTAATTGCCAACCCATTCTCAAAGAAATCTGGCTGCTGAAATGCTTTCCAAGAACTGATTTGATGGATTGATATCAAGCGCCAATTTGCTGCAAACTTGGGAAAGTCAAAGTTGAACGCATTCTAATGCTTTCCTTTAGACGAAAAGCAATTGCGAGCCAACAATTAAAGTTAATTACATTTACCTGGACACTGGTACCCAGATTCCCACGCAAAATGGCGATTCCATGCGCTTAATAGCCTACTTTGGCTAATTGAAAGCGCTGCTATCAAGGGCAATGAAACGTGGTTAGGAAAGTATAATTCGCACATACACATGTACAGTGGTCCGGCCAATTGCCAAGTACGACCGTTCTAAGGAAGGTGATCAAAAATGCTGAAGAAAAATTAAAAACACCAACACAGAAATAATGTAACAGGTGTCTAGCAAACTCTTCCACCAATTTCCATGACTTTTCCAAGTTTTCAAGGCAAGTTTTATCTAATTGACAGACCAATATATTTAGTTTTGTTTTCAAGTTTATTATAAAACTGGTAAACTTTTTGTTGCCTGTAAATACAATCGACCAAGAAAAACTCCAAGTATTTCATGATTTCCATGATCTTCCATGACATTTTCAGATAGCGTCAATATCCATGACTTTTCAGGTCATATATGTTTCAATGATTTTCAGGTCATATATACTTCCATCACTTTTTCAGATTACATCTACTTCCATGATTTTTTCAGGGTTCACCCAAAGATAACATTTGAGTTTTCATGACTTTTCCTGGTGTTTAAAAAAGCCTAGACATGCAAGCTTACAGTATCCAGAGGATCATTGCCTCTGCATGACGAAGACCAAAAATCTTAAATTGCACAAACCGCATTCGGTTGCCATGACCTTTGGTTCAAGGTAAAACCAGTCATATTTAGCATGCTGCATGTGATTCATGTGTCTTGTCTGATGGGGTATGTGAGCATTTCCAAGACAGTGGGCATGTTTTGTCTGGGACAGCTGTTTATGGACATGACAGACTGGACACGACACTGTACCTGCATTTCAACCTCCCTTCCCGGTTCATTGGAACGTCATGTCATAGGAATTAATCCAGCATTATTTGCTCAAGAGTGTGTGGTGACCAAGGAATTTGCAATTTGGGGAAGAAAGCATTCGTCCCGCATGCGGGATGCAAAAGCAAACAAAAACACGCCATGGGGGATGACCAGCCGACCAGGTGTTCATTTATTTTTTTTGCACGCATCCTAGTGACAAAACTCAGTTGAACGACTGCATAATCGCTACATGGTTGCAAAGTTGCAATTTCAAACGACCCAGGGTTTGATGGGCAGTCAGGCCCTGGGTGTTTACCATTCCTTTGATGGAAACAGCAGCTGAATTCGGCACACAGTGGGCCATAGGATCTGGAGAGAAAATTGAATCCAACATTCCAACAAAGTGAAACAAATCGAAACGATGGCGACAATGGTGTGCGCAAATGGCTCCAGGAAAGAGCAACAAGTTCCCCGTGTGACTAACTGGTTAAGAAATGCAATGATATCACTGCCAGGCTGCCTCACCCCAATGGCATCAACCTAAGTGGGAGAGGATGTGGTGCATTTTCTGGCAGGCAGCTAACAATTACAAGGTTACTGGCAATGCCACCTATAAAGTTTGTATTTGGTTTTATACAGTGAGAAATCAACCTACTATGCAGAATGCAGGATTATGGATAAGATGTCTACTGGATTTCTCGTGTTAAATTCCATGACTAAACTTTCAATGCTTCATTGAATAGCAAGTTTGATGTCATCAAGATCGAAAGGATGGCTCACACAAAATCACATTACAATAAATAAAACGTAGGCGGACATTTTTTTTAAACTGGTTGACAGATCATGACATTTAAAATATTTTTTTAAAAATGATGACTGCATCTGGTTGATCCCCTTCTCCACTAGGTACACTCACTCCTCCCAAGATCATGACATATGGTGTTTTAACATGTTTTGAGTGGAATAAAATTTGGATGGCATTTTGGCATACATGTACAGCTGTATGATACTACATAATACCATCCAACGGTTCCAACCAATCAGGGCAAAGCTCTGAAGGTTAAACAGTAGCATCTGCCATTGTCTGGAAATGATAGCATCTGCCATTGTCTGGAAATGAGCTCCAATCAAAGGATTGCAAATGTTTAGGTAACAATCAATCAAATGTAAGTTCCTTTGAAGATAAATCCCGATTGTCATAAAATATCCACATATTTTAAGAAGATCCCATGGCCCTCATGTTAATGCCCAAAATAGTGAAACCATCAACCTCTTACGTGGTTAAGGACAGTGGAGAGAAGATAAAAATTAGGATATTTGTAAGGCATGGCTATTTTTTTTCAAGTTTAAAGTTCAGCAAATAACATTATCTGACATGACTATGTTAACAATTTCAACAATCATTACATGACAAATATAATTACAGACATGTGTCATTAATACTTGATAACAGTGTAATTCAGCACACCATATTAAGTATTGGCCAGTTTTGAAAATTGAATTGACCAAAAATAGCATCACTCGAAACAGGTTCTTATCTCGTCACTGCCAGAATTTGTGGATTTGCCGTTTTTCCTGCGTGAATTGAAACTTGATTGGCGTTTCAATAAGCAAGCCCAAGTGAAACAGCCTTTTCCAAGGTGGAAACCTACCAAGGCATAATTTTTCTAGAAAAAAATTGCAAGGCTCTGGGAGTCGAAACATGTTTCGGCGTGTTCTCGGAAATAAATGAAAATAATTACATTCAGCCAGACAATCACAGACGAAATGGCCATTCCGAAGAAGACCCTTTTTACCTGAGCTTATTTTAATTGCAAATTGCCCACCATATCAGTCTCGTAAAACCGATGGGCTTTGGCGCAATTTGCAAACGATGACTGTAATGAGCCAAGCCATTAAGAAGGGCAACAGAAAGAAATGAAATGTGTAATTCACGACCATAAAGTGGAAAGGGTTACAGGCGGATGGCTACACAACCACCATGTTTCTATGAACACTTTCGGGGGAAGACAGCCTCACGCAATATTTTAATGGTAGTTTAACGTTGTGAAAGTGAACCAGGAGCCCTCCTGTTGAGCTAAGACAAATACCGTCTTTGGCCAAAAACAATGGGATCGTGTGTTGTTATTTAAAAAAAGCAACGTTGTGCAACAATTGCAAATGCCATCGTGACTGGGATCAGACCTTTGCGTGAAATGCAATGATGCTGTGGACACCTGGAGAATGGAACGTGGCCACATCAAAAACAGCCCTCACAACTAATGGGGTTACTTGTCGAAGATTCGAATCAAAAAGCTGATGTTGCTCAACGTGTCACAAAGTTTTATCTAATACGACGTCATGAATGCATGCAATGAGTCATATACGATTTATGTCACACGTGTATGCATGTGCTAATACAGTAAAAATACACTTGCAAACAACCTGGAAAACAGGGAATTATCAGACTTTGAAGTATAAAATAAGGCAGTTTTCGGGGAAAATCCTGATTAAAAAGAGCAAGAAACAGAATTTACATGTACATGTTAAATTACGGGATAAAATGTTTGAAATGCATTATGTTCGTTTTCATCAAGAAAAGTCAAATTGCAATTTATTGTTAGTAATGAACTTGATATACATGTAAAACTGTCATTTAAGGTAAAGTGACCTGGAAATGAGGTAACAAATTGGAAAATTGTGTCACACATAATTGCATGTCATTTGTTTAATTTGCATTTTCGCTGACGTTTCCAAGTCTTTAAATTTCCTTGATTATTCTACCTTTCCCTGGTTTTCCAGGTCAATGGAAAATATACTGGAAATAAAACACTAAAGTAGGACTGGTGTTATTTACCATATGATAGATCATGACATAATACCATAGGCCTACTGTATTAACAACTGTTACCCTAGCACAAAATCATCATTGTATACCTTTATTTGATTTTTTTAGCCATTAGTTCTCTTATAACTTCGTCAGTCACCATGCATGCACATGACGATGCAAAGATGCCTTTCAGTACCAACTCAGTATTAATAGTAATCAACATCATAGAAACGTCAAGTTCTAGTGAAAGAGCACCGAATAGCCATTTCTTTGTTCGCCCAAATATTGCTATTCAGAAATAAACTTCAGCACAATGCTGGGCTCCCTATTGTTGAGGATTTCTCCTTCATATTAAACACATCTACATTAATATGATTTCGAGATACGTTACCGCTCAGAGCATGGGTCAGAGGTCAGTATAAATCGCTTGTCGACTCAATCAACGACCTCAATCATGGTGAACTCTCTGAATAAAGTCTCATGAACCAATATTTGATCAAAAGCAAATGCATCACTTACGTCATGCTGCTGTTATTACAATGTAGTAATGCTCAGTAGCACTTAGGCTGACGTATTTTAAACAGCTCATTTCATTTCCTGAAATGCATCGCTGCAAAGCTTGGTTTGAACAAAGCAGCTAAGCTTTTAGAGTTTGTCAAGCATTGAAAAGCCAATTAGGCACGGATGAACGAGAACCTCCCTTACACTGTTATGGCATATGAATAGCTGAAAATCTTACAAGTATACTTTACCAACGTACAATGAGAACTGCTTATTACTAACAGTTCTAATGCATGTATGTTCAATAGTAATTTGAACCATTTGTCCAATAGTGTGCCCATGACGGTTCAACCTGGGTGAAAAAATGTAATATGAAAAAACCATATAACATGGTCTAAAATACATTGCAATGAATGCTTATAAATGCACATGATCAACTACAGTGTATTTTATATTACTTTATATACAGCCATATTCAACTTTTTCCATGCATGTTTGTAAGCATGAAAAATACTACTGTATATTCCAAAACTACGAAGTTGTTTTTCCTGATTTCGAACACTAACTTTTATGTGCTTGGACGTTAGTGCACACAAAACCACACAACAGACTCGAGAATGAGCTCTGATTATGCATCAGTTAACTCCGCTGGTTTGGACTAAGCTCTTGTTAATGTAAATTTCAGAAATAAAAAATGGGAGTATCCCTGTTCGGGAAGCAGGTTAAGATAGTTTAGCCGCATAAATCATGCAATATGTAGTGCAGCAATTAATCACATTCCAGCAGCACATGCTATGCCAACAGGAACCAAACAGCTGGAAAAGGCATTTCAGCGCTTGTCGGCACATTAACCAGTTCCAACCTTGATCTTTTAATGAAACGCAAATAACAACTCGAATCAAGAAAAGCCATAAATGCGATTGCCATCGACTAAAAGCGAAACATTTGAAAAACCACCACAAATATGTGCATAACCTGCGCTGTTTTTCGGGGCCAGCTTTGATATCGGTGTCACCGCTGCCTCATTTCCATCAGAAAAATATGGTTACAAAATCAGCAAACCAGTCACGAAACGTTGGAGTCGTCCCATATTTCTGATAGAATTTGGAAGTTCAAAAAGAGCAGGCAATGGCAAACTCATTCAGAAGGTTAACCGATATTCTAAGGTTCTCTAAGGGAGCATGGTTAGTGTGTCATAAATCCTCGCCTATTTAGCAAAAACAGTTAATTAAGATCCGGCCTTTGCGCGTTAACTGCCTCTGGGATCAATTGTTCCTTCTGTGACTTTTTGCATGAATTATAATAATGGCTGATGAAACCAACGCGAAAATCCATGCTGACTTTGCTTTGTGATTAGCCTTGAAATAATAGCTCTTGGTGGCATTTTATACCCCTTGACACTATTCACTTAATAAAATGCAGTACCTAGATTTGTATACTGACATTACCAAGATAATTAGATGGAAAGAACCAATCACTCATAAATCAAAAACGATAATTCTCTTCGAAGGCATTAAAGCCCGGGTAGGAAATCAAATTTTTAATTTAGCTTACAGGTGAAGTAAAAAATTTATAAATTTTAAAAAAAGAAAAGAAAAAAAAACCGTTTAAGTACATGTACTGTCATCCACTAAATGGGGGATGGAGTTGGCCGAATGATACCAAGGTGTTCACGAAATGATAATTTACTTTTACGAAAATGCGAGTATAATGTGGGTTAAAAAACCATTTTGTCATCCAGATTTGAAACAAATTTCGACTAGTCTTTATGCGCTTTTTGTGTGACTAAAATCCAGTGTTTTAATCTCGAGATATATTTCGCTCAATCTGAATATTTTTCGGTCAATTTTGTGCAATATCCATGATTCTTGTAACACTCAGGGAAAGGGGTCTGAAAACGACAATTTTCAATGCCATAATTAATACTTGAACAATCCTAGAATCCATTTACCTATAACCCCAGATTTGAAACGATAAAATTCAAAAAAAAAAAAAAAAAAAAAAGCCAAACACATTGCAAGATTTTAGCAAAATAACATTCATGGTGTACAGTGTACATTACTATAGAAATCAATTATTAAAAGAATGCAAATCAAAACATAGCTAGAGTATCATGATATTGTATGGCAACATCAAGCTCATGGTGAGAAACAGTGGGGATGTGCTTGTATAATTTTGGGTTTCTCAATTCATTGACCTTTTTGGAAGAAGAGGAGCGATGGTGCTTCTGGTTTACATGGTATGTAGCAAAATTACAAACAATCTGCAGGCAATTGTTAATTACAGACTTGCGTTTCGCGACAATTAACCAGTTCCGTTTCGCCATTGTAGAAATTCTCACTTCTGAATCTGAGAATTGCCACAAAGGGGTATCAGCAAAAAAAGCAGGGCAGCGAAGTTCACGCTGGCTATTAATAAGAAGGTCAATTATCACCGTTTGCCATTATGAATCTAAATTGGCCTGGCTTCACTTGGCTGAACATGGTCTGATCAAGCGATCGCGTCAGATGGACTTGCCAGTGCATCAAACATGAAGACGTTAAGAACTTCATCAGCGAAACACATCTTAAAAAGGTGTCAGATAAGCGTGCTATAAAAAACTCTGGTCAGACATTTCATTTATGGTCAAGGTACTTGCCCAAAAAATGCGTTCCCATCCGTAAATACAAACTGCACTTACCATGCATACTTTGAATTTCTTGCGTTTTTTCGAGCCATAAAGCTCGCCTAAAAAAACACTTGTCAAGATAAGCGCATTTTTGTTTTCACCGCAGGTAATTATGGGTTAGCGTTACAGAAATCAGGTGGGAGCCGGTGGGTCTGGACCAGAAAAACTCTGGGTAAAAATAGTTGCACGATACCACTACACATTGGTCTCTCCTTAGATGTGCATCGATATTTATGATGGTCCAGTCCGAATCTTACATTGTTATCCAATTATAGAACATTATGGAATTCATCTGCTGATGGAGGGCTGTTCAAAACATTCATGTCCAAGGGCTAGTTTGGGTACTCCTAAATGCCAAAACTCCTAAATCTGGCAAAATTAAGTAACGATTGCAGGCAACACCTATGATTTGGTTAACGGCAACAGTGAATGTTGGGTTATTTGGGCCAATAAGCTTGGCAATTGCCTCTTGGGGCCTATTGATTTGATGATTAGGTGAAAAAATTACATGGACCCATGTTATGTTTTGAGGGTAAAGGCCAACCGCATTTCAGGGTGGCAAACTATCACCAATTGCCATGGCCAACTAAATTGGTAACCACATTTCAGGGGTGGTAAACTTTCACCTTCTTGATGGCAAATCTTGTAAATTCATTTGACTAAATGCAAGTTCAGGCTGGCATGACTGGGCAGCTTTCTCGCAATTTCCCCTTTTTTTGTAAAAAAAAATGCACCAGTCTGCAATCTGGAACATTTACTATTTGCTCAGACGTTGACGTCCAACAGACATTCATTGTCCCATGGCATTCCTGAAATTTCTGCTTATTTATTATACGTTAAATGTGGGCAAAACTTTAAAAAAAATACTAAGGCGTTTACAAATGTCATTGATATGTAGTGTGCAAGGCCAATTGTCAGTAGGGGGGCGACACGGAACTAAATCACAGACGTTTGATCAATGTCCTTGAGTACTGCCTTGAGTCAATGGACAACTCAAGATCATGATGGCTGACAGAAATAATACAGTTCTTAAGTAACATTTACTGCTTTATGACAGTATGGTATGCAGTAACAATATGGTGATGTGATCACCATAATGACTGTGGTTGAATAAATTGGGTTGATGGATGAACAGAATATTATATTCACTTACTGATAATAGTCTACTGAATTAAATCTTGAGATGGTGCTTTTTCCCAAGTAACACTTTCATGTAGCCATGTGATGAATTTAATTAATAGTGTTAGAAAAACAAGTAATTCTTGCTATGAGGATCTAACAAACCATTAACTTCACCCACTGATATCATCTGCAACTTGGTGAGATTCACAATTCTCACCTTTGCTCTGGCACACTCAATAGGTAGTCCAAAGTAGGTCAACGAATTATTCCCCCTTAACGTTTGAAATTGCTGGTATACATTTCCGAAATAAGGCTGAAAATATCTGTTTGCAACGTTGAAGTGCCATGATAACACATGTTGACGGCCATTTTGAATGTAACGTATTAACTCGTATATACACATCTGCCATTGTTTCCTTTTTACACTAAACTGCAATAAATTATAACATTCTACAGGATCAATAGATGCAGGGGGTATCTCATCAATCAATACATGTTGGTCAATCGAATGCAGTGCGCATTCCAGGGCCAGGACTACTGACCTGGTGACTTTGCAACCATTCGATAATATAGGACAAATTCGGTGCAGTGTTTTGGTTCACTGAAATTGCACCCCAAGGAATGGCCAGTAATGCATAATGATGATGACCGTCTGGTCCACTCCTTTATGTTGTTGCAAAGGAAAGGTTGATAACCAAATCAGTTCATGTTTCGATTGTCTGTTCGACAAATTACAGGCAAGGTTGAAGTGCTACTTAAGTGATTTCAGCCACTTGCGTCTAACCCATTTTAATTCATCCGTAGTGTTAATACCAGCTATCATGCGTGTAATTGGCTAATACATTCTATGTGCGCAATTCAAATCGTTAATTTCAAATTAAACAAGGTCAGTACAAAGACGTGGGCATGGTGGTAGCTGCTGAAATTGCAGTGACCGAACCCCTTCGGTAAGGACATCCGTGTTCACAAAAACAAAAAAAAATACTATTCGCATATACATGTACGTACATGTAGCTACCCACAACTTATAAGCACAAAGAATAAATTAGCTTTCTCGTTAAGTACAGGTTGTATAGTGCAGGATTGCAACTGATTTGGGGACTTCGATAGCTTCCAGTATCATTTCTGTTTCATCTTAATTGTGTATCATAATGTTAAAAAGATTGATATAGACAAGGCTACAGTGGTTGAGGCACTATACGTGTATAAATATGGGGGAAATAGAAGGGATCAGCAGTTAGTACCAATACCTACATGTAAGCACAACTGCAAAACAAATCTCAATGTAAGAATTATAGCTTCCTATTTTTTTTTGTGATCAAACAATGACCAATACAATCATATCTATCATTGAACCCTATAATCTGGCTTAGAAGTGTGCATTACTGACATCCGGTTGACCGGTTTGAAATTCACACTAATGTGTTAGGTTATGCGGAGACTTTGTCTTAGGAATATATGGCACGAGCAAACAGAACAGTAACTTATGAATGTCACAGCGGTGGTCGAACTTGTATTTAGATGTGAACTTGAGCCCAGAAAAAATACTTGCGCAAATATTGATATATCGCAAATATCAACACCGACAAGAAGAAAATACTTCACCACAGACGCTTTTTTTGCCATATCCACTACAGCATGCAGACATTCTAAGTCATGCATGCAAACATGCACTCCAAACTTGACTTTAAGTTTACTTACGTTAAGTCAAATTACGTAAAACAGGTTGACTTAATTACTAAGATAAACATAACTGAAAGTCTCCAAGTAAACGAGGAAATTTTGTGATTACATCCCAACTTGCCCTTTTAAAGATAATTTCAAATAATGTAATTGTTTAACCAAGTTAGCCAACACACTACCTGTATGCTTAAACACGTGCCAATTTTATTAACAGATTATCTAGCTTCCTCTGATCAACATGAGTTGGCAAGAAAAATTTAAAAACAAATTAGCATATGAAGACACCTGTTCAATCCGCCAATTAATTTCCACATTATTCCATCCCCGAAAAGCAAGTATAAGTTCAGTAATGTTTCAGATGCTTTCCGACAATTAAGCACAAGCAACATGGGGTCTTTTCTGGCTAATCCAAATGTTAATTACTTCGTGCCAGAGGGCGCCCTGTAAGCTGCGCAGAACAATGGCCAGAATGCAAAATCCCATCTAAAGTCTTCAGAAGATGCAACCTTGATTTATGCATGAGCTAAGCAATTCTTGCAGAAATGATTCTGAATTCATATTCGGCATTTCTGAAGCATGGCGAACTGAATGGGGCTTAGGCTTGCAGCGTTCGGGCCTGGTGGTTGAACCCTGAACACCACACAAATCGGCACTTCAAGACTGCCAAGAATCCCTTTGAGGGCTCAAAGAAATGCCCCACCAAACATCTTAACTTGGTGAAAACGTGAAAAAAAGGGCGAGACGGAATTGCAAATGCTGGTTGAGATGTAAAACCCATCAGAACTGGAGGATAGAGACACGAGTAAGGCGTCAATCGAAGAAATTCACACTTGCAATTGGATATCACTGCATTGCTTGAGTTGCAAGATAAGGCTGACAGCTCAGCAAGAATCCTGGGTTCAACCCCCGGTGAGTGTAAATTTACCATTTTTCGCTTGTCATGAAATCTGAATTTTCGGGCAGACAAGTGAGCTCCACCTCCACCTTCCAATTTCCAAAGTGCGTGGCCACTTCAACATAACTAGTGTGCAATGCAAAATAAGATTTGAGAAAGCATGTTGAAGAATGCAGAATGAAAGAAATTATTTCAAAATCAAAGGAGAACACAAATGTAATCGTATTGGAGGTTTCTGGCACCTAAGGTACATCAAATTAAAATTTCAAGATTCTAGCTCGAATGGTTTGGGCTCGGCATTCACCCTTCAATTTAACCCCCATAAGGGAAATTGTGATAAAATCCTTCCTTAGTGGGGGATTTTGGCACCTATAAGGTACATCCAATTAAAATTTCCAGGTTCCATCCGTTTACTAAGATCGATTTGGGTTTGGTGAGGATGAGTTAGGCAGTGAGGACAGTTGTTTTTATACAGATTCATGCAAATGAGTACATGTATTCGAAGTAATATTCCGCATGGGTTATAATGCAAATCACACGAACTAGAACAAAGAAGCTGTTATCAAGAGCTTCATTTTGAATCACGAGTTGCTCTAATTAGTGCAAATGCCACCGATAACAAATTGGTATGCTAGGCTATCATGCACGACTCGAAGCAGATGTCCTCACACCAGTTACTCCAATTTCATCAAAATCGTGTTAGCTAACTTGTTTGAAAACATCCTTGGTAGGAGGCAATGTTCTGCTCGCACGAACGAGACCCCCAGAACATAGCTATGACCAGTTGTAGCAACGAAAAACTTGCGTCCCAGACAACACAAATAGACAAACACCTCACTTCCTGCAGCGTTTAGGTGCTTCTGTGGAGATTAATTATACTGCAATACCAGAGTAGGCTGTTTTATGGGCTGTGCCCAGATCAACTTTTAATCCCCGTTTCAGGAAGCTCTTGGTATGATTTAATATGCCAGGTTGAACTGAGGCTTCTTATCTCAAATTTTGCTAAGATAAAAATTGGATCAGGTTATGTATAAGTTATCTTCTATGATCTTATTATAAAAGACGGCCTCGTTGATGTAAATGCGCTTAGGTTACAGCGCAAGTAGCTGTTGTGGTGAATGGACAAGAAATATTAAATGTCAGAGGTTATTAAACAGATACTAAGAATGATAACAAACTCCCTGTAATTAAGCATTGCAATGGTTTGCCAAAAGTGTCTTGAGTACACGACTTCAGCAGAATAATAGAGATGGGTGCAAAATTCACGAAGCAATGATAGAATGAGCAGTTACTAGATTTGAAGAGCTGTTAGTCAACTTCAACATCTTCCCTGGTTAGCAAATTCTCCAGATTTGAACATTTTAGAACATTATAGTGAGGTAACCCTGCATATATCTTACTCCAACAAGCCCTAGCAAACATGCAAAACATTTTCGACATTTTCTTCGACATTTCATTCGACAACATTTTCTTGAAGATGTACAATGTAGTACATGTAATTGAATGGTGTACCATTAGACTATATGACTAGATAATGTTCCAAACGAGGCAATGTCAAGAACGAGTGAAACTTCATAGAGGGTACACCCACCAAATCTGTAGTAAGTGTTTCGATCATTTCTACAACTGTTGCAAAATCCATGTTATTACCACTGAAATAGGACGTTCAATTCGGATAAAAATGGGGAAAGAAGTGCTAAAAATCGACTTTTCGATGGATGTGCCAAAGCATACATTGGCAGATCCCGCTGCGATCCCAGCACCATATCAGATCCTCCTCACTTGCCATGGCAATTACTTCAGCGTGACTTTGGACAGCGAATGCATAATCTCGCCAGGATTGATGCAACACCGCCAGTGTTCACGAATCCGTCAAAGGGTTGATAACACCTGGTAAAGGGCAAATGCCGTTGGGCACCGCCTTTGGAAGGGCGGGGCCGGGCGCTGGGAAACTAGGAAGGTGTCGAGGAAAACCAACAGGAACTGATGGAACGATTCGCCTCAATACATATGGGTTATCAGCAACGTGCCATTTTTTTTGCACATTTCGCTTTTGTCGGAGCACATACCAGGGTGAAAGGAGTTCCTGGTTCACGCCACAATCTTCGCCTCTTTCTTCAGGGGGTTCTTCAGGGGGATTCCTTCCTGTTGAGGTGCAAGAGGGGTTCTCCAAGATGGAAGGAAAGCAGCCTGGGCACTGGTAGCTGCCTGATGACAAAATCTTTCTCATATTGTATCGTGGTGAGGTATCACGTACACCTCCCATGGCTGCTTGCTTTCTTGTTGGATGCACGACCAGCGTGCAGTCTCGCATTACATCAAAATTCATAAATGGACGGGATGCTGGTCCACTGCAGTTGATAGGAAGTTGAGATTAAGGAAAGTCTGAACGACAAGGTCAGCTTTTAATGCGACTACCTAAAAAACTTTCGTTGAAAAGATTTTGGTGGTGCACAAATGGCAACTCGGCTTTGCCCTGCAGGTTATGATGGATGTGGCATTGTCATGTATGGCTCCAGGAACAAACTTGGAATTCCTAAGTTTTTCATTGTCATGTAAGGTCCCCTCAGACGATTACATTCCTAGCAGCTCAAAAGTGTTGTATTTGCTCCTTGTAATGTTGCCGACGACTTCGACCAATGACTGCAATTAAGAGCAGGGATGGAAGTCGAAATGGGGCTCCAAATGTGCACAAGCAAACCAAAAAGGTGGTTAATTTCGATGAGTAGATTTGGAAATTGTGTTTGATGTTAAACTCATAACTCTAATTCTTCACCCTGACACTGTGAATTACTTCAAGGAATAAGGCATTGATATTTAGTTCTGTATAAGACCCCTCTGCACGGTTCTGTGGTTCACTACATACGAATTAAGATATACATAATTCAGTAAAGTCCCCATAAGCTCTAGTCATCCATGTTCTTAAATCACGTCAGGTGTTACAAGAATCGTGCTGAAATCATATTTTAACTGCAATTTAACCGCCCATTTGAGGCAACTGCTGAATGATATTGCACCAGGTATAGCTTCAGGTGCCCATATGCTTTCGAGGCTTTTACTACTTCCGGAATCTCTTTGCAGTGAAGCCACTTAATCCAGTTATTAGGGCTGTCATCAGGCAAATTAAATCCTGCTTAATAACATAGTCGAGCGGAAAAACATCCAGATGAATAGCTCGCGTGCGAAATGACCGGGAAATACTGCATCAGGAAAAACGGTAAAAAGTGCTGACCCATCTCAGTGTAGACCACTTTAATAATTCTCGGATAAGGGAGGGTGTGGGATTCTCGGGCAAATTACAAACTATGAGATAATAGGTTGAGAATTTTGGGGAAGCTCACGCGCAAAGGAGGAAATAACACCTTTTGGTTTCCATAACTGAATGGAAAACGCCAAGTAGTTTAAACTGTAAGAAGAGGTTATTGAGCGACAACAACAGCCTGAAATTAATATGCAAGGTAAATTAAGGTCCTTATGTTTCAGTCACCGAAGAACATCTCCACAAGATTTTTGGAATTTACATTCGCATACACCGTACCCAAAGATAATGTTCAATTCAGGGTTATTATATGCAATGAGCTCATTATTAAAATGCAGGGTTATTATACAGTTCTATCCCATTACAATTTCGTTTAACCTGTCAGGAATTACATAAGCCAAATTCTGGAAAATGGTAGAAGAATTCGTAAACTTTTATATTTTATGTATTTGGTTCATAGGTCATACCAGCAGGCGGCGCTGTAAGTATCAGAATCAAAAATGGCATCTATGCAGGAAAGAGCTCAATGCATTTCCTAATGCTAAATTTTAATTTGACGAAATTTCAAAATGAAATGAAATTCAAAAACGATTTACACACACAAGTCACACCATGCCAGTAGTCATTTTGAGTGAACCAAATACATTAAAAAACTTCAACCTTATCCAAAATATGGTCTTTGTAACAAAATTTTAAAAAAATGTAATGAGGATAGGGATTTATGATCATCCTGTATTGGTGGTGGAAAAGCCTCTCCAAATACGTACATTGTACTTGTAAGTTCAGAATAAACTTCTATAGGACATTACCAAATCGAAAAACGAAAACTGGGAAAACAAACATTTCATATTAAACTTGAAATTATTAAATTTGGCACTTGAAAAATAAGCCAGAAGGGGCTTTGCTGTAATGTGCGTTATTCAAAAATGCATTCTTAAATATCAGAAGTTGTAAAACTGTCAAATACGTCAGGCAGAAAGGGAGGTTGAGTCAGAAATGACTTTTAATACATGTATACTACTCATGCATAGGTATTTATTGAACATTTCCAAAGACATGGCCCATATTTCATAACAAATGTCCGCCTACCGTTCACGGGCTTTCATAAATGGTACTTAATTACTGGACAGTTTCTTCTTATCGTTCTTTCGACAGTGAATTTTTGAGAACTGGCCCACCAAAGGGTGTCGGAAAACCGATGGCTGATTATCTTGGACCACCCAAGGTGTTTTGCACAGTGTGTCGACCATACTTGAACACATTTAACCAACCTGCATGCAGTGTTAACAATAGGTGTTGGGAAATTTCGCGTGGTTACCTGTTGTTTAGGCAGTAATTGTTATTATTACAAGTTGATTTGATTTACTGTTACAACAATAGGTCTGACAAGGTGCTACTAGAGGGTTAGAGCCCTTAAAATTACTAAAAATGCGACTGGGTGTCTACTGGATTTCCTACACTTGCTGTAGATTACAGGACTTAAACCTAAAATACATGTATGGGACCGTTCACGTTTTGACATCACAAAACCGTGATTTACAGACATTCTCCTTCAAGTGATGACATGATCATTGGCCAAAACAGCTCGACTAGTCATATTGTAACAAGATAAAAAAACAGATTTTAGTCACACATTTTTCACAAACATCAAAATTTTTATGAAACTGGAATACAAATTGTGGATTTTAACTACATATTTCTTATTAAATAATGATGACTATGCATTTCGTTGACAATAGTGTCAAGTCGGTGATATCACAGTTGAACCTCTGCTATGTTTTAACACATTCTGGATGATATCACAAACTCGATGGTATGCAAATGGTATCGTAGGATAGACGGTATACCATTATACCAAACCAGACATCCTGCCATTACCTGAAGGTCAATTCCAAAAGACAACTTAACATGATCGAGTTAGATGGCATTCAAAAGCAGGACATTGGACGATAATAAAGTGAAAATATCGATACATCATAGGGTAGAGGAAAACTGATGAGGAGATGAGGTTCAGCAAAAAAATACTGCACATGGCCTGATCAGGGCCACCATGTTTGGCTATGGGTCTAAGATCGGGACAACTTAGACATTCACCAAAAAGGAAATGCTGGACAAGTCAGCCACCTAAGCAGAAATTTCCATTTCTAACCATTTCCTCAAATCGTCATATAGATGCCGAGCAACCCCTGCCGAGAACCACTCACGGGTGGCACGAAATTGCAAACAAAACGCATTCCAAGATGAAGCCTCAAGAATGCTAATCCTGCTCAACTTGACCCTTGGCCAAATGGCCAAACTCGAGGAACTCGTTGGTATAAAACACCGTGCAGGGAAATTGAATAATATCCAAACAGAGAGGAACTATTAAAGTGTCGCCTCACAGAGCTGATGGATGCAAAAGGGATATTCACGTTGGAGAGCTATAAACATAGGCTGGAGTACTTGAGGACACATGATCCATCCCTCCTTCATACCAATTCAAATGCAAATTGCAGTGGCTTCAGGATGGCAATATATTCAAACCAATGCACGTACCTATAAATCAGTGGCCAGAGGCACGAGGTTCATCGGGTGCCACCATCTCAAAACCATAAAACATGGGTAACATTTGCAAGACCAAATAATTTCCCATTTGATTGCTTGTGTCAATGCCCTCGAATGTTTGGTAGGAATCCCAATCGATATCTATTTGGTTATCACACACAGGTGTAGCACTCAGTCCCACTCACTAATTCAGAAAACAAGATTCTTCAGCCTCAAAGAATGTCTTCAGTCCAACTATGTTCTCTTGATTATACACATTCATTGTTTTGAAACAAAGCTTCATAAAAGAACAGACAGCGGTGTTAAATGTCTGCATATTTTTTTGGCAGTGTACCATTGTCCTAACTCTAGTTTAGGTAATGCGCATTGTTATAATTGGAGAAGAATTGCTTTTAGATTATAAAGTACCAAGAAAAAACTGGTTATTCTTTATAAAAAAATACACTGTACACTGATGCAATCAGAAATGTCGACAACGGCTTAAATAAATAATCAACTGTGATTAACACAAAAAATTTAATTATGAGATTGCATAATGAAATGGACATTCATTGTACGGTATTACAATAGAATTTAAATCTTCAACTTCCATGCCTTTCTTAAAAACCCTGACCATTGGAAGTGCAAAAATATTAAATATACCAAAGTGAGTAATGCTCAATTACTGCTGTATTATCCTCAATAAAAAGAGAGAACAACAAAAAATCGGACAATTTCATTATTGATTCCTAGCTACCAGAGAAATTATTTCAAGTTCAATCGTGATTTGCTCAGCTTCTAATTATAAATAACTAAAAGTTATCGCTAGGCCTGTGTGAAAGCAAATGTAATGTTGAATTTTCCTGACGTTTTCAACATAAATCACCTTTCCCTGTCTGTCTTTCCCATTTTATTAATTTCAGATTTTCTATTTTTTGGGCAACCCTGTAATAGTGAGCAATTAATAGGACAACTAAGTACCTATTGTCAATACTTTGAAGTCATAATTTTCGATGTGTTCATGCTGTGATGTTTTCCAACTCCAAAACACATAAAAATGGAGTAGAATTCTATCAGATTTGCATAATTCCCAGTTTATTTTATTAATTTTCATTTCTCAAAATTCAGTTTATTCAACACTGCATTCAAGACTTTAATTTCTTACATTGGTCGATCATAATCGCCAGTATTCGGAATATCATTATGAGCCTAGTGGTTCATCGACAGAGCAATCATGCCTCATCTGACTTTCGACAATGACCGAACATGGGGAGACATGGTGAACCTCAAATCGACCACATTTTAACCTAATATCAACACCCTGCCTGTTCGCTAACATTTCCTGATTTACAAGCATGTTCATTTCGCAGAACATGAACACGCGATCCGGCTTAGCCAATTAACTCAGAATTAAAGTGACATTTTTGGGAGGAACCCAGTCTTCGACAACACCAGGGCCTGTCCGACACCTAATATTATTCAGTTTGTCAATGGAAATCAAGTACACCAATCTGGATTTCTTGACAGTTTCCTGCCTATGTTACATGTACATGAATGTAGGCCCTCAATGTCTGGACATGGACACCATATTTGCATTTGGGCATCGACACACTTCTGGAATTGATTTCGAGTCGAGCCTTAAATCGGGTGAGGTCGCAACATGACAGGTGTGGGAGAAAGACACACTCTGTGCCCTGCTTTTTTGCATTTATGGAAATCAATGCCATTTTGTGTTGCCCACACCCGTGTTTAGAAACGAGCATGACACCCTCGCACCAAAGTCCAAATATTTGGGGACACCCCCCAAAAAAGGTGTAAAAACGTGTCATCAACACAATGTCCTTCGCCACCTTCACCACACTGGACTATCCACAATATGAAATAAATTTTAATTTTATTTTTAATAAACTGTATACTGATGATAACTTTATACTGGCATGATTTCTCCTTCCATGTAAACAACTTCTTACACCAAGTTCAACTGCGCAAGTGCAAGTCACATTGCAGCATCATGTGTTTGGTGCTGCAAGATAAACTTGCCAAAATGCCTTTCTTGGAAAAATAAGTTTGTGTTATGATGTAGTACAACAATTAAAAACGTCATGTCGGCACGCATTGCTACTGTTCAATCTTTGATAGTTGCCAAAATGAGTTTATTTACCCGAAAATGATCGAAACAGTTTTTTTTCAATAACCGAAGAGGGTCGATGAACGAAGCCAATCAGAAAGCCAATTGAGACAGAACATTACAGTGTGCGAGGCATTGTTTTTTTGCACAAAAACAATCTTTGAGCAGTCAAAGACCATGATTCGCCTTGGCTGGGCATGCCTTCCTTCATGTTTTATTAAAATACAGTGTGTGCATAACATAACTATGTTTGCAAGACCGTGCTTCAGGGAACAATCTTCCAGCATCTGAGGCGGCCTCCAGACCACCATTACCCGCCAGGGCATATTTCATTGCAAATTACACAGCTGACCATGCGGGGTATTAGAAATCCCACTTAATTAGCCAGACTGAAAGTACTCGGTGTTTCAGAGTAACATTGAGGAAGGAGGTTAGTGTCTTCCTTGAACAAGGGTCAGTCCTTCCGCTTGCAAGACTGCGCTCAACGAACTTTGGGACCAAAAAACTACGAGTACGAGTATGATTATTGAAAATGGCATGGGAGTTATTTCCCCTTCGAAGAAGACCGCGCACGTAACTTATATTTTGAATAAAAAGTTTAATGTAGTTTTTATAACCCCCTAAACGTCCCTCCAGGAATGTCGAGCCATTCCCATGCCTTCCCAGGCCTGCACGTGTACGAAGTGAGCGCGCAATTATCATGAAAAACGAGCGAGAAAGTACCTTAATTCAACTTTTTTTGCATTCCTAGAGCAGTGCCATTCAAAGAACTAGGTAAGCAAGTTCAAGTTTGGAGGAACCGCCATCATGACCGGTACCAGTTTTTAGGCATTTGTGACAGAAACTTGGAATGCCGCATGTAGTTCATTTGAAGCCAAACTTTGAAACAACAGAGTAGAAACAGGGAACTGCAATGCATATTACAACAAGAAATAATGCAAAGTACATGAACATAATGGATGTTGTGTCCAAAGACATTGAGGTCTGCATGTTGGCCAAGTATAGCAGAAAGTAACTTTCGTTGTTAGATGTTTCGTTTGCAAAGATGTTAATGGTTCGGGTAAACGCACTTTATGTAAATACTGACATTCCAAAATGTGTCTACTGCTGGAGATGAAATGGTTCCATGAGATCCCATTTACCAAGGTTCAAATTATTTTACGAGCTCGTAATCGCACTCAAAAATCATTTTGTTATAATCATATTTTGTTCAAAAAGTGAAAAATTAGCAAAAATAAGCAAAGGTTTCTGCTCTCCTTCTGAAGAACTAAAGGATTTTATTTCACAGTCACGCTTTACTTTCTTACACAAAGAATCTGAATTAAGATAAAAAAATGTCGAGAATGGGGACAGCTTTCAGAACACTGTCATGAATAAAGTTCAGCAAATTCAACAGCATGTCTGTGCCACCAGGCACAACGAAAAATTTGTTTGGCAAATGTAAGGTATTTTTTCCCCTAAAATGTCAGGAGGAACCCCAGTCAAGCAACAAGGAATTATCCACAAACAAAGCCAAGTGCTTTTTCTAGATGTCAGTCATGTTTCCCATAATCATTTCATCTCTTACCAGTCCATAATATAACGTGGCAGGGTTGCTATCATCCCACCAACCAGTATTTCAGAATACACGGGGTCAGATGACCCCAGGTGAGCTTCATGGTACCCCTCAGCTGATTCATTACATGCAAGCAGAAACCAAAGCAGTACGTTGCCATGCTTATTGACCAATACCATCAGTCCAAGTTGCTAAAGGGCGCAGCTCATAGATGGAGTATCTTTGTAAGCAATCCTCTTTCACCCTTCTGTGCCTGACCTTGAAGAAAGGGAACTGATAAACGAAGCCCAAACTGCTCTGCCAAGCCCAGTTTTGAGGCATTACCATTACAATGTGCTGTAACGTTGTTTGGATTGACAAACAAGTCTCTAAAGGTGTTATAAATAACATGAGAGGCTTTGGGAAAGTCTCAAGAGCCTGGCCAGAGGGCTCTGGCGGTGAGGTTTTGGTGACATTTCCCAACAACTGCCATTTGCAATGGGCCATTCAAGATCTTAAGATATGCTGTTGTGGATGTTAAGTTCGATCCAGCTTGAGTAACCACGAAAGCATCTCAAAAATGTGAATCTCAATATGTGTGAGTACCTACGCCATTAGCCTCATGGCGAAATGCAAGGCAGTTGATAATTAAAAGCCTTTATTTAAATACAGGTACCAAACTGTAATAGGTTATAGCGTTGGAAGATTCGTC
>JAQFYZ010001181.1:0-26529 GCA_034695085.1 Cylindroiulus punctatus | reverse complement strand
AGTTTTTGTGGGGTACAAATGTACATTTGCACCCCATATATCATATATGTACCCAAAGAGATGAAATGATTTAAATAGGGTGTGTATATAGTTTCAAAACATTTGTACCCTTATGGTTCAACATTTGTACTTTTTTCCGTTTAGAGTGCATTTGGGTGACGCTCTCGTATTACAAATCTAGCAGTTCTACGCTGAACCATTTCTAGTTCCTGCTTCCGACCAGCCCTATAAGCCCTATATTTTTTTAAACTTTACCACATCCCTGATTCGGTTATTAGTTTAGGGGCTGTGAATTAATAAACGACGTTCTTCAAAATTCATTTAATCGTAATTGGATTGGACAACCTCATTCCTTCACTCCTCCGGCCATCCTGGACGTCCTGCTCCGGTATACAGTGTGAGCCAAAAATGCAAGCCGATACACCCTTACGTCGTCTTGACCTTAGGAGTTTCAACTCTGAGACTCCTATCAAGACCCTAGCAGGAGTTTCACAAAAATGAACTTACTTGAAATATTCAGCGGCCGGGGAGGTCGAGGTTCTGGTCAAGTTTGCGAAAAGTCCGATATCGGAAGTGTTGGTGACGTTGCTCATGTCCATGGTCAAGCTATCGTTAAGCGAGGCGGAAGTGTTGACCATAACGGGGTCTTCACCCAGCTCCACGCAATCCTTCGTGTTCCAAGAATTCGTGCATTTGGTCCAAGGTAGCTCAGTGGTGAACGAAGCGAAGAAATAGTGCAGGGACCAAGCGATGATCACGTTGTAATAAAAATCCACGTAAAAAGCGATTAAGACGACGGCATAGCCAATACCTAAACGCAAGTCAAACAAGTACAAAATTCGGTGATTAGTAATACGAAATCTTTGGCTATGGTCAACGTTGCTGTGTACAGGATGAGCATAAGTCCTTCCCTCATTACAAACATTAATTAAAAAACTATTAAATTTTGAAAAATGTAGTAGTTTTCATTTCTTGGTTCATTTGAAGTGCCAGCAGGCGGCGCTGTAATCGCCAGAATAGAAAACTTCGTCTACGTAAAAAATCCCTCAAGATGGCAGCCAGTCAGCATTAAGCGCAATGTCTACAGTGTGAAAATCTCTCCGATAAATAAAATTCAGTTAACTTTTCAAATTGTGCATAACACTGATGGGTTGATTCGGTTTCATGATAAACTGTACGGTTACCAGAACACAGAGCCACCTGCTGATAATCCAAGTGAACCAAACACGTGAAATAAAAAAGCTTTAGGAGTTGTAGCCTTTTCCAAAATTGCGTCCTTGCAACCAACAGTTTTTTTCTTGAACATTTTTGCATTCACCCTGTAATTATTCTCGCGTATGCCTTATGTTTACGGTTATTTTATTAAAAATTAGTAAGATTAAAAAACGCATCTTAAGAAAGTAGGCAATCACTGCTAGCACTGATGCAATGCGGGAAATCAACAATCAGGGGCAAACGCGATGCGAGCAACGTACATGCATGGAGGAGACATTTAACTTTACTTGAGAGTGATCTTAACAAAATCGACGCCGACGCACAGATACTCTATGTCCACTTCTATTACACTTCTCAGAATCACGTAAGTTTCCCCTTTGCGTAAAACTAACTTAATTTTGCCAAAACTGGACATTTGTGGTTTTACTATAGATCTGAAGTTCTCAAGATCTCAAGAGATATCATGTTCATGGACGTTGTTTATGCACGGTCCCCGGTGACTTTCAGCGATTGACACGTGATGAAGATTAAGGATTAGAGGGCAACTAGATCCCAACATTATGCATTGGAAGTAGCCTTATTAAATCTTAAGGGAGGGAAGGGGGGGGGGGGTATGAGGAGGAGAAAAAATATCACTCAGTAGGGCAAATAGGAAGGAAGAGAAGGAGATTAAGGGTGAAAATGGGGAGGAATTCTCCTTCCCGAGGCATAGGGTGACGAATCGATGAATTAAATCTGACGATGATAAGGCAATCGAGAGTTCAAATATCAAAGCAATAAAAGAGCGTCGTAGCATCGGAGGCGCAACAGGCATGTTGGGTTAGGAAAATAGGAAAGCGAAAGTCCCACTACAACGACAACTTTACAACTAGCTTTTAGTGCATGAGGCAGGCATCTAGGACAGACACCAAGAACTGCTCTTGAGAGGATGCTGGGCCTCCAAATATCAAGCGAATCAGAAATTTTGATCGGATACAGTGTTCATAGTTATCAAGTTCAACTCTCATTACGCAAATACATTGTTAAAATTGTTAGAGTTACAAGGACCACATTCTGGAAAAAATGCTAGAAGAATTAGTTTTTAATTTCAAGTATTTGGTGCAGTTGTAAAAACGAAAATGGCGTCGATGTAGGAAAAAGCTCAATGCGTTTTGAGGTAGTTTTTCATGGTGCCATCAAATACCGATCGTTGTTAGGCGCAATTTCAAAATAAAATTGAATTCAAAAGATTTACAAACTGTTGACCCAGTCCGCACTGACGCCAATTGGCGAGTTGTTCACGTGAGACCAGTGCCCATCTTGAGGGTTTTTCGACGAACATGCCATTTTCGATTTTAGCAATTACAGCTCCACTCCCTGTCAACCTTTTTAATTCAATGTAAATACAGGGCTCGTACTAAAATTTACAAAATCATTTCCCCGATCATTTTAATCAACTCTGACTTTTCCTGACTTTTAGGTCAGAACGAACCCTGTATAAAACATTCAGTTTTAACGTCTCATGTTTAATATACAAGGTGTTACAAGAGTGTGACGGTCTTGTACAGTCACTGAAGTCAATTTGGTCAGCAGCAATGGGCACCTTCACGACCTCATAAATTAAACATGAGACGTTGAAACTGAATGTTTTATACAGGGTCCCAACGTCCTAAGGTTTCTCGCTTAATGGCTCTGTTCAGCAGGGAGCGCAGCGAGATGTCCATAAATAGGGGGATTTTGTCAACAGGTTTGCACTTACAGTCCAGAAATAAAAGTAAAGATGAGGGATCGGCTTCTGAAATATTAAGGCAAATAATGGACGTGGAACAGTTCCGGCGTCACCCTAGAGTGCATCTGCGCAACTGGATAACTTTATGCTTATGTTTCTATATTGGAGAATAGCAATCGAATGGGGCCAACGACCAAAAGGTGGTCTAGTGGTCAGTCACTCGCATCAAAATCTCGCTGTGAAGGCCTAGTTGCGATGCGAAGTCCTCAAAGAAAAGCATCTTGGAGATGCACGTACGTAGAAGTTTATCATTTGCTCAGTTTTTCCTTCATTTTCTCACTGTCTTCTCCACCATTTGTTTCAGGACAATGGAATATGCCTTATAGTCGAACCTCGTTATAACGCATTGCATACCACTGCGTGCCCCCAAAACTTGTTTGTTTTAACCGTAGTTCGTTATATCAGTAGCCAGAAAAAATATGGGTTTTAAAAATAAATTGTATTTATACTTGCATACACTTTTTGTACAGAATTGTACAACTTTTCTGAGGGCACAGTGGTGATTTATTTGAAATAATCTGTTATTGAAGATCGTTTATTATATATTTTGCGACATTTCTCCTAATTGTCCAAAAGTGTCAAAAGTCTGAAGGAGAAGGAAGTCGAAATTTCATTCAGACACTTACAGTAACTACCCTGCACACCTACAAGTAAAAGTTATTTGAAATAATGGTTTTTGAAGATTATGCAAATACATGTGCAAATGGGACTGTCTTGCAACGGGAAGTCTGTCATCAGATCGATGACATCTTCACAGCACCTTCTGTGTGCTGATAAATGGGTTTAGCGAGTGTTTTTAGAGTGATGTTCTGTAACCTTAGTGCAAATGTGTTCGTTATAACCGATAATTCGTTTTATCCAATTCGTTATAACAGTAGTTTGTTATAACGAGGTTTGACTGTAGTATAGTATCTGCTCAAGCATAGACGCTATGAGAAAGTGGGGGTTTCCCCTAACGACTTTCAGGCTGGCAGTGATTGCCGGACGGCAAGGGGTAGCAAAATCAGATTATATTTAGGTTAAACAGAAAAACACAAACATGCTTAATCAGATAGTTATAGTTAAACACAAAAAGAATGAAAAGGATGAATTTCTGCGGTGAAACCAGGTGTTATTATTGCCTACCCTACAAGTGCCGTTACTTGTAGTATTGGAATATAAGCTTAACAAACAAGGATATGAAGAGCAGGGATTTTGATAAAATGTGGAAATTGCCTTCGACAACAGGACTTGCTCACCTTTAAACATCGGCACGAGTCTTCCCCAGCAGGTGATGGCACCCTTGCGATGGTACTGCCCCAGGGCCAACTCCATGTAAAACAAAGGGATGCCTCCTATGCAAAGCATGATCATGTAAGGGATGAGGAAGGCCCCTGAAAATACAAGGTGCAAAACGCGATTATTAGTGCGATGAACCATTTTGGATCCGTATGCATTTTGCAAATTAAATGTTTGTATTGGCATTACTTCTTAAACAGTAAAACGTTGCCTTTCAGGCAATCCCACAACCAACCATTTAAGGAACCTACTGTCCAGGTCCACTTACTTTTTGTATTCCTTGTTGTACATCTGGATCTGGATATCGACCATCCAAACCAGCCCATTTCCAAAACAAATGACCCGCATTTATGAGCAATGTTTAAGCTCTTTTTAAAAGTCACAATTTGAGGCCATTGCAAGAGCAAGGTCGGAATGCTTCCGTTCGAGGAGGACGCTTTTCAACTGATTTTTACTTGAATTGGAAGAAGATGAAGCGAAAATTTCTGCCAGGAAGTGCCACAGAATGTCTATTAAATTACGAGCATAATAGGGTCGTCCAATTACAACTACATGTGCTGTATTTCGTGACTACTTTTAAATGCGGAGATTTATTTGACGAAAAACTGCCAAGTCGCTAATGGCCTCCACATCCCAAGACCTCAAGAGCAAATTTTAGACTAAAATGGGTCGCCATTTCGAGCTCAACTGCCCAAGTGACTACTCGAGCATCCCACAAATTATGAAAGAAGGAAAACTCCAAAAAATTTGTAAATTCATAACGATTAATGACAATGTGATTACAACATACATTGCATTTGAACGCCCCATTATCGTAGGCAAAACTGTTGTTTGCGTTACAAAAAGGTATTGATTTGAAAAGTGTGTTTAAAAACATCTTTTCAAAACTGGACCACACATGATGATGACATAATACTTGCACGCCCTCCAACTTTCAATTTCTTTGGAGGCCATTTTGAGGGAAAATGGCGGTTCGCATTACAGACAATCACTATCACTGTATCAAAAAAACTGCTACAGGAAATTAAGGGTCCAAATTAGACGGGTCATGACATCGTAAAATATAGCTGCGAGCCCTGACCTGGAGTCAATGAAGGCTACCTTGACCTTGAGAATACTGAATGGCAACGACTTAGCAATTTTAGTTACTGATCTTGCTTTATGAGCTGAGGGAGCTACATTCAATGGATGCGATATATTATTTCGCGCAATTTCTTTCAATAGACTCAACGAACATCCAACTTCTATAAGGGCTTTGAAAGGAAGAATGGTGCAGAACGGAAGGAATGCACCGCACATCCGCCTTAGTATGGCCCTAGATCTCATTGAACCATCCATCAAAATCTATGAAAAGTTACCGGTATATCCACATTAGAGACGCATACACGACACGGTAAAGCCACTATAGTTGGTCGAAAGACAAACTAGATGGATAAGAAAATCAAAGGCGCCCGAAGGAACGCCTGGGGCTTGACCTTTAAATTAATAAAGAGGCCAACTTCCAAATATTGATAGATCAAAGCTATTCGGTATCACTTTACTCGTCCGCCGCCTTTTTCCTAATCTAATTTATGTTTATGACATAAAACTACTAATACATATACACGTACAGCATGCTATAACTCTGCAAATGGATTAAATTCATAGGAATTGCATTTAAATGTCCAATATCTGCGCAAATCAACAACACGTCTAAATCCGTATTGAAGACCTTGGATAATCCAATTTATGCAACATAAATTATTGGGTGATCGGAAAGTCCTCTCCTAATTACAAAATACTATCAAAGACTATCAAAGGACTCAAGGACTATCAAGAACTATCAAAGAGTAACAATAAACTGCAAATAAAAATATGGTCCTCGAAACCAACAGGTTTTTAAAAAACTAAATGATGTAATGACATCGTGTTGATTTCTTAATTTATTTCAGTTTTGGACAGATTCTCTTTACTGAATACCGAAGTTATTTCATAGGTCCTGATGACGCCATTCCCATACTACATATACACACACTGTAAAGATATTCTTTTTTTGTTATACGATGTAGAGCTATTAAATAGCTCTTAATAGCATAAAACTGCTCCTGGAAAACAATTTCATATGCATTACGAAATCAAATTTTATTATCTGACGTTATTTGCAAAATAATTTGCAATGCCAAAAAACGTCTTCGCACGCCGACAGAAATACCTCGAATTATCCTGTCGTTTCGTCTTTTGTTCCTCCCATTGTAAATTAAGCCCACCTGCATTGTTACAGACTCATGATGGAGATCGCAAATTCTCAACCAAATAAAAAAAAAATCGGAAGCATTTCCACGGCAAATAAATACATGTAAAGCTTCATCTCTCTTCCGAGAGTATCAGAATTATGCAACAAATTTCCTTTATATTTACCAATAAAAAGCAGATTTAGATTAAAACAAAATCTGCTGGAATTTCATGTCCTATTTTTGGTATGAAGAATATGCTGGGTGATCATAACGTTCCACCCTCAATACAATAAATATATACATAACTCCATAACAAATAGCTAGAACTAGTTTGTTGAAAATGAAGAACATTATCGTGATCAGCGAAAAATTTGCAAAACTCGCAGCTCAAGGTTTATCAAATTAACAAAAATGTTTACAACAACACCGAATAAAGTATAAAACATGTGGTGCCCTTTGACTACTGAAATCATCATCACATCTCCCACACAGTCCCTCCTTATTCCTATGCCACCTATAATGCATCGCTCCATGCACTTGCATCCCAATAAAAGCCAAGATAAAATTTAATGAGAAGGGTTTACGTTAAACAATTTATGGCAAAGGTGCATTTTTATTTTTTCATGCAATTCCGCCGCATCTCACCTTTTTCCTAATGGATGTTTATGGACTTTCACGCTACTGCTAAAACCCACTCGTGGCCCGAAATCGTTTTGCTGCAATTTGGGAGGTCACTTTTTGGCATTTCCATGCTAATTTCTGCCATGGAAATTCGGAGTGTTCAGGAGAACGATGATGTTGGCTTAACGATGATGGGTAGGGCCCGTTTAAGATGGCCATAAAGCACCACCGATAAACATTATGACAAATGAAAATTTCAACTTCCCTAACTTTTTCTCCAGTCTTAAATTTTTTTTTCGAAATTAAAGCATATGCCAATGTAAGGAATGGAATGTTTACTACACATTACATGTACGGTAAAATTGGAAATTTTCATCACAGACTTACCTCCGCCATTTTTGTAGCACAGATAGGGAAATCTCCAT
The DNA here is from genome assembly GCA_034695085.1 of Cylindroiulus punctatus. Classification (NCBI taxonomy): domain Eukaryota; kingdom Metazoa; phylum Arthropoda; class Diplopoda; order Julida; family Julidae; genus Cylindroiulus; species Cylindroiulus punctatus. The sequence continues at coordinate 19,009 of JAQFYZ010001181.1, read as the reverse complement.
ACATTGGCCAGATCGACAGCGAATCCGATGACAGACAGCAAAAAGTCAACTTTTTTGCTCCAGGTCTCTCTCTCCTCCATGTCCCCTGGGGGAGGCCCAATAGGGACGGGAGTCTCAGTAGAGACTCCCATGACCACGCCCTCAAAACTAGACAAAAAAAAAATTTACTGTAAATAACAAATTGACGAAACGTGCATACTCATAGGTTTATTTTTCATTAAGAATTCTCAGATATCTAACGCTTTTAAAAATTAATTTTTGTTATGAGGGCAGAACGTTATGATCATGCTGTTGACTGTACTTTGGTATTATCATTGCATTACCTACGAGAAAGTGGGCTTCTCCTAACGACTTATAGGCTGGCAGTGATTGCTTGGTGGTTAGGGGCAGCAAAATCAGAAATTTAGTTTAAACATAGAAAGAATACTGTATATTCCGACAGCTAGGACAGATGTCCTTCTTATATACTAATATACTAGGCATGTAAAGATATATTTTGTGAGCATTTGAAAGAAGGGCTATACCAATTTCTCCATGTAATTTCATCCTTAACAAACAACAATAACTGATCATACGCGATTTGGCATCAAACAGAACAACTTCATTATACTATACTAAAGTAATTTCAGTAAAAAAAATTAGCTTATTTGTACGCTGAAATTGTGGTCGAAATCTTTAGGAGGGTGCCGAACCACCGGTTGGGAAAAAATGTCATCGACTAGAGCGCATATGTACGTGGATCCTTGCATGCAACAAGTTGGTTTTATTGAGATTGAATATGTTGGCGCTCATCTCTAATAGCACGGTTGGCCCTTCATAAAATGATATCAATCCATATAAAAAGGTCGTTTTTTTTCGGCATACGCTCGCATAGACCACTGAGCCAGATAAGTAGCCTTTTCATGCTTTCACCAATCAAATTTTATCCGACATTTTTGCTAGAATGGAAAAATTATTGGAAGAGAAAGTCATATACGAGCGTATTATTGAGATAAATGGGGATCCACGATCAAATGATCAATGAGGAGGATTAGCGTTGAATGATCCAAACGAAAATAAAGTTTATGGCAAATCCTAATTGTCTCACTTTGACAAACTATAACCTAGTTAGTCTTGTATTTTGAGAGCTTGGAATAGATATCCGTGGTACTTATCTACATTTATAGATTATGATTGGTTAACTTAGAAAAAATAATTTCCTTTTTATTGGGTTAAAAAATGAACGTACTTGTGCATGACAGTGGCGTCATTTCTAATTGCTAAATGAAGCAGATAGAAAAAATGCATCCTTGGTTGGTGTTAGCAGCTCGGTTCGGCCTGCAGGGCACTGTCATCAGTTAATTGTAATGAAGCATTACAGTTACATGTACATGTGTACCACGTTTATACGCAAGTTCCCTTACACTAAGTCTGATTTATGTGCATAGGTTTGCACCGGTTCATTATGAGTTGCCTTAAAAGTTTGTCACCTGCATGGTGGTGACATGTTGCAAAAGCATCTAGACAAGCATCTAGAATAGATTTCAATGACATTGTTATGACCAAAATGAAGCAAGAACGCTAATGAGATCAGGTAACGACTTCAGGTTTTTCCCCTTGATCAGCTTAGCTAATTGACTTCAGTCCTAGCATAGGCTACTATCAACAGTCCAGAATATATACCGGTATACATGTATAGCTAGAACTGAATGATGTTTTGTTACGGAAAAAAAATCAGAACCAAAAATGCTTGTCTGTCTAAAACAGTAATGTAATGTACATGTGGCATCAATGATGAGTATTCTCACTTTGATGACGAAATGACGACTTCGAAGCCACCATTTCCCGCGAAGGGTTTCGATGCGACGTGCCGAGTGCCAATCAGGAAGCCATCACACTGGCGCAATTATTTATCGCAAAAATACAAAAGTAGATGCAGCAAATCCGCAGCTGTTCCACACTTACAAATTCCACTCCAGTTGCACGCAGTCCTAACTTGAAAAAACAGTAGCGCCCTTGTTCGTCTTCATTTTTTTAGGCGGACTCTTTCCGCAATTGACATTCCGATCCCTGCACAATTCCGCCAATGTAAAAACCATCCGAAATGTACGATCATTTCTCTGCCAAATCAATCTTTTCGCCAACGCAAAAACCTGTTATAAATGGAAACAAAATGGCACGAACCAACATGGCCGCCCTCGTTCCAGAATTCCATTTCGCGGTGCATTTTGGGTGATGGCGCCAAACAAAATGGCGACCAATTTCGAAGATTTTTTCCCCTTTTCGTCTCTCTCTAACAATTTGATGACCAATTAAAAGTTCCTAGTAAAAAGACCTCAGAAATTGTCCTTGCTCCTCAAGAGCTGGGTGAGTTATTGCTCGGTGTCCACCCAGATGGTCACCCACCACATACTGTGACACTGTGTAGTCTGTGAGCCAAATAGATCTAGGCGGCATCTCCAAAGGAATTTAGAAGGATTTCCAAGAGTAAAAATCTGGTTAGTTTAAACACGAAAGGGGCTACAAGTACACCGTATAATAGAGTTTGGCGAACGAGTCGCTAAGTACGTACAGGTGGCGCCCAAAAATGTCAAAATTGTGCAGGAATACGTCAGTGTTTAGCAATTAAACCATTCGAGTTCAATGCCAGGTTTTCCAAACACGTAATAAAAATGCTCATAAAGCGTCACAAGGAACAAAAAAGGGCCCTGTTAATGGCGTGCAGTGGCAAAGGTTAGTTGACGTCGGACAAGCTCGAAAGCAGGATAGGGTTACATTTGGACGTGTAAGCCGTCAATGTACACAGTTTGGGACGTTGTACAGTACAGTGTATAGGACTTTTGCACTACGCAAAATAGATCAAAATGGCGACCCCTTTGATTCCACGCAAATGTATTCTGGGTAATGGAACACCCCACGTGCAAGGTTGGGCTGCACAAAAATGGGTTACCCAGCAGTGGGTCGTGTTGAGTAACAGAAATTGCAATATCTCATCAGAATAATAGACAGGGGTTGTAGGAAATAATGGAGACACAGGCTGGGCAATGGAATTTTTCGGTGTTGACTACATGGTTTGAAGTTGAAGGGCATTCTTCAACATCTTCCCTTTGCCCAATGTCAAGAGAAACTGAGGTCAGGAGTGAAGAGTTGATGAATCTGAAGGATACGCTGTGAGGAGTTGAGATTTCGATTTTATGCGACATGGAATGATAGGCTAGGCAACCTGAAAACCTCAACTCCTTACTGCCATCGCTCAGATTCATCAGCTCCTCACACCTACATATATTTTTATATGAATAAGGTTTATAACAAAGGTAAAATCTCCAGATTAGAACAGTTTCGAGCATTACAGCTATGCACAGATTTGTTACACTAACATCTCTTAAGCAACTTGGAAGATGTTCATAAACATGAATGAAATAGTTTACATTAGAGAATGTTCAAAACTTGCACGATCGATCGAGCTAATTCCAAAAAGGATTGGGGCTGTAATGCAGCCAAAATACACCGAATTAACATAAACTGTATGTCATGGAACGATTACATCCATTATTTTGTCCAACTGACTAAGGAGTTGTTCAATTCGGACGAAAGTAGATTAGTATGGAGGGAGATACATTTTTTGATGGACATCGTTCATGCCATTAATTCTTCGTTGGTGGAATTTGCTACATGCACATGTGCTTGAATATGAACATTAATTTATGCCCATGCAGTGGCGCAAAATGCCTTTGAATTCGAAAAACAATGCCATTTAGGATGAAGTTACACCTTTATAATCTGACTATTGTCCCATTGATCGTATTTTATTGTCAAACAGTAATTATTGTCAAGCAATAAAATACGATCAATATAGGACAATAGTCAGATTAAAAAGGTATAACTTCATCATAAATAACAGATTTTTTAAATGTAAGAGGCATGTTGCAAAGGCATCTGCATGGGCATAGTAAATTTGAATTTCCTTACGAATTACACGCAGAATAAAACCTAGTTGTCAAAGTCGCCATGGACACTTCAGACTTTAAAAGAGTAAAATCCGGCAAAGAACGCCAGATTGAAGTGATTCGCACATCTTTATCTACGTTGCACAAGAGCGAGAATGATAACGAAAGTAACAATCCTGTTGTCCTTTTCCGCTTACAAATTTGGAAATGTCAAACCCACCGAAAGGATGCAAGCAGCAAAAATGCAAAAGTAGTTAATTCATGCGATAATATTGCATCCTCCATTATCAATGGATAACGTATCAAATAAACGCTTACACTGTATTGCAATTGTTCACTTTCTCACAAACATGCGTTATCTAAATCCCACTGAGATCTTCAATTATCACAGGATTTCAGAAAGTTTTAAAAACACGCTTTCTTGAATAAGAAATTTAAGCCCAATCTGAATGGACGTTTTTCGATAAGTAGTGCCAAACCATTAAAACACTAAATTGCTTACATAAATTAATAACTTTTCGAGCGAATGCCACAGCTCAATGCAACAGGTCTGAAGATGCGATGGACAGCGTCCGAAGCTCGCATTTTCGGACTTAAAATTTGTCAGAAAGTGCTAGCCAAGTAAAATGAATCGCTTACCAGATCGGTTAATGGCGGCCGAATATTTGTGACGACACCAAAGTTCACTGTTAATTCAGACGGTGTTGAAACTGATGCAACGACATGAGTACCCGGGGTATGATCCACACCACGAGATGAGCGACAGATCTTTCGAGTCTGGCTTCGAGCTCACCCCGCACACACCCCAGGAAGAAGCAGCCGACACGTGACCTCCGGAGAGCCAATAGGAGGACGACACCCCGGCCGACCAAGTCCCGGACAATTCGAAACATGTCGCTCAGCTGCAGTTTACGGTCATTCGACTAACACGAAACTAACAAAAACAATGACATTCAATTAACGAGGAAGTGGGTAATAAAACTGAAGTAGGGTTCAACACACTGATTTTTCGTGAATTTCTGTAAACCTGTGTAAATTACATCAAATTGGGTGATGACACACCACCAAATGCACATACAAATTTACCATAGAAGTGTAGTACAAGAAGTTCTCCGATTCAAGTTATCTGTCTACGAGTATTGTCATTACACTATAGATTAAATAATGTATTCTGATAAGGTAAATTTGCTGTTATATCAACAATAAAAATAATTGAAATTAATAAAAAATACTCGTAGCACTGCTCCGAGTGGTCTATCGGTGCATACTGGCTGATCACATTCTTCGGATCCAATCCAATCCAAGGGGAAGTTCATTTCCTACACATTTATGGTAAATTTTATGTGTATTCCGAAGTGCACCGTTTACTCACTTACCAAAATTTTGGTAATTACTCCTGAACGAAATGTGAAAAAATGAAACCATGATCTAGCACCATAATTTGGGCACGATTAGCTCAATTGTAAGAGTTACGCAAATTTCTTCCCCATGCAGTCGAATTATCCAAATTTACCATAAAAGTGTAGTACAAGAAGTTCTCCGATTTAAGTTATCTGTCCGCGAGTTTTGTCATTACACTATAGATAAAATAATGTATTCTGATAAGGTAAATTTCTTATTATATTAACAACAAAAAATAATTTAAATTAATAAAAAATACTCGTAGCACTGCTCCAAGTTGTGCATACTGACTGATCACATTATTCGGGGAAGTTCATTTCCTGCACATCTATGGTAAATTTTACGTGTATTCCGAAGTGCGTCGTTTACACAGTGAAAAAACACTTACCAAAATCTTGGTAATTACTCCTGAACGAAATATGACAAAATGAAACCATGATCCAACATCATAATTTGGACACGATTAGCTCAATTGTAAGAGTTACGCAAATTTCTTCCCCATGCAGTCGAATCAATTTCAACCAGTTTTCGTTAATGGTTTCGTTTAAATTGGGTTAGAATGTGGTCAAAGGTCGCCCATGAATCTTTTCAGTTTGTTGACGCAGCTAAATCTGCGTAAACAAATTCCGTCCACACAAAGGGGCGCCTCTGGTGCGGCTTTTTCTGTAATAAGCACATTTTTATTTTATGATAAGGTGAATCCAAAAACAGGCGTCGGCAAGAATTAATAGCTAAATTGGATAATGTTCCGACCACTTAAGCACGTATCAACTTAATGGATCGTCACTTGAATCTGTCTGTTCGCTTGAGCCATCACACTTGGCATCAATCAATTTTTTAAACGGAGTGACGCTTATTTATCTCCATGTTCAAAAATAGATAGGCATGTACAGTACATAAAGGTCTTCTGTGTGAAACACAGATGGCGCTGCTGCGCAGCAGTAAGACTGCTTGAACCATGGACTGGCACGCCATCTTGTAGCTGCAAGAGCAACCAGCTTTTGTTTCTGCTACAATTTGCCCCAATGTTGGGCTACATTGGGGTAAAAGTTGAAAAACGCATTGTGGGGGAGGTAAAAAAATGGAAAACATTTTAGGGAGTTAAAAAAAACGGACAGGGAGGGAGGATAAGAAAACAAAAAATGCGATGTGGGGCTATTTCACCCTGAAAAAGAAAAAGCACAAACGCTATATACATTATACTAGATATAGACTCGGTTATTTAAAAAAAATCAAAAATGTTATTAAAATCATCTTGGCTGTATGAATACCAACACATAAGAACGAAAAATATGGTGAGATTTTCACCCTACTCAATTAAAAAAAAAACATGGATGGTAATAAGATGACCGGGTGTTTTTTTGTTAATCGTACTGCTATTTGGGTGTATTTTCATGTCCAATGAGAAAAAAGAACGAAAACGATGAGCGAGGGTGAAATGTTCACCCTCATTGTATAGACTCGTTTTTTCTCTTTAAAACACGAAAATGTTGCTAAAATCATCGAGTTTTTGACACACAGGACTCGTATAGTATGTTATAATTCAAATAGACTATATTTGAATTATGCTAATGTCATTAATAGTTGCAAAATGTGTAATACTGTAATATAATTTAATAATATAACTTCATATTCAACGTCATCTGATGGCAATGAAATTACAATTGTTGCGAATTTACAGTGAATGCAACATAGTAAATGTATGACTGCATTTTACATCATCTGCATGAAACATTATTTAAATAACACCTTAAAGGTGGGACTAACGTAACGTATTGATCTCTATTTCGTCTACAGGCATTATGCAGTCCAAATTTCCCAGGAATCACTATGATCTTCTCTCTCATTATGATCGATCAACAAAGTTTTGAGAATATGGCTTCAAGCCACATGGCTCAAATGGTCTACATGGTTACAAGTTTCCAATGAACCTCGATATCACATTATTAGGGAACAAACATTTTGAGGGCATATATGCATCTCAATTATTCCAATACTAACTACACAGATCAATCACTAACATGTTTTATTATTTGTTGCACCTTTAAGAATTTATGCAATAAGGCCTATACTGCAACCCAGGTGGCGCCACCACTCAATTTGATCGAGAACGACTTCCAAAAAAGCCGGACTGAAGGAACTAGAACCTGACTACACAGACTCGAATGACTGAAGCGGAAACTTCTAGGACTTCAATGACTTCTTCGAGTCCTGTTGAAATTCCACCAAAGTCCCAATTCCTCATATCTGCAGAAGTACTCCCAAATCATTGAAAAAGGTCTCAAACATGTCCTTGCGTACATTGATACACATCAACTACAGAAGTGACATTGCTTTTGCCACGTATCATACCACATCACTTCTCCAAACAATTTACTTCTGACATTAAGTGTACAATACCAACAAATGGTTTCTCATCCACCAAAATAATTTAAAGAAAATGCATAGATTGCTAGCCCTGCATGGACCCCACGGTGTCACTGCTACCGAAGTAAAAGTTACGAACTGCTTCTACCGCTAAACACCGTACCTGATTTGAAGACTAGATGGACTCTACCGAAAATTGGAAGCCTTAAAAATAAGTAAATCAAAAATCATGCACAAAAAACTGCTAACAAAAGATGACTAGGTGTCTGTAAACAGCGGAAGAAAAGGCATACCAGGGATCAGGGATTGTGCTCTTCGTACTGGCCATGCATGTCCAGCTGGAACCACGTCCTCAGCGTCTTTTCCATGATCAGGTCCACCGAGTGGTCAATGGGCTTGATGATGAACGGGATGCAGGACAGGCCGATGAGGGTGGTGGCCCACTTGCGGGGAGTGGAGGGCATCGCGGTGGTGCGCCGCAAGACATAGTTGGCGAGGGCACATGCCCTGTTGATGGTGAAGCCGGGGATGGCCACGGAGGCCAGCGTCTGCCAGATGAGCGTGTCCACGGCGGCCAGCCCAACCTGCTTGTTCCGCTCGCCGGGGTCCGGCCAATTCCTCTGAAGAGAGTCATGAAAGTTTCTACAGTTTTAGACAGAGCAATTCAGACTGGTGTGTCACGAGGTCATGAACTAGGTATCCATATAGGTGTCACCCGATTTGATCTCGAACCATCCCAAACTGCCATTGAACATGTATCACGGGACCTGAAAGGTACCATATCTCAGAATACCTCGCTTCAAGTAGGCTCATTTTAAGTACTGTATATTCACTTCAAGTACATTGTCCTCCGACCCACCATTGTAACCGTTGACATGAACGGTTAGAGGTCAAGTCGGGTCACCGCTTGATACCTCGTTCGTGACTTGCTACACGGCCATTATCTCAACCTAACAAGTCTTAGTTTCTTGATCGCTACATGACAAACAACTGACTACAGAATGGTTAGATCTGGCAGGAATATGTGCTCGAAATATGATTTGGGCGACCCACAGCGCCATCTGTATAAACCTTGCAGCCTTCTCTTTGTGGTCTTCATCATATGCTCGAGTTATGAATAATGAGTCGAGATATATAAAAATTAACATAAGTCATTAGAGAATTAAGCTTGAAAACGGATCGATGAGCGAATGCTGACATCACTCGTGCAAGTTTTGACGACAGATTCAGCTCTTCTATAACAAGGGCGAACAATGGGTCGTGGATTTTGGCGAAGTCCATAACCCACTTTAAGCATGTTTCGATGAAAAATTTGAAAACCAAATAAGCAAGTAGCTCTCGCCATGCATTTTTCCTTGGATGGACAAGGCACGATTTACTCCGACAGTTAATCTTCCTGGTAATTCGCTTTGTCCAATCCAATGTATCCTCCTATGCTCCCCATTTCGTACTCAGCTCCAAAAATCTCACACTTTATCTACCCCTTTGGTATATTCGAAGAAGTCAGCATCACAGGCGGCAACATGTTCTCCATGAAAACGAACCGACCAATTATACTGGAATATGGAACGAAAACCACAAATTGGGGCAACTACCCCTGCATTTGCATAAGGGACGTGACTGGGAAACGACGAAATCCTACATGATCATCAGGAAGCAAACTTTTCTGTAGTTAGCATTGATAAAGAGTGAGGATTTCGCAAGAATGCAATGTTCTGTTCTAGCTGTACCACGTTTAGAATGGTTATACATGTATAGGAAAACGTACGTCAGCCGTAGTACGAAAAGACAGCTACAGCACACATTACAGCCAAAATCGAGAAAACGTGTTGCAAATAACAATAGAGTACCAGCTATCGTTTTGCTATTCTGGGCACAATATTGTTCAATTCCAGCCACTGCTCATTGAACCTGTTGTTTTGAACACGACTTTCCAGGGAATTGTTGTGAATTCGCGATAACGTCGATAAGGGGACCATGAACTATGTCAACACTTTTTCGACAATTTCCGACTCTCTCGTATGTCAGCGATTGTCATTATTTTCAGACCGCATACTTCGAATTGAGCAAACCATTTGAACAAACATTTGCTCCTAAAACTGTAATACTGGATCAAAGCTAGCTCTGCGAGACTGGACCACGAATGAATGGATTTTGACCAAAAGTTTTCTAAAACAGCAATGATGACAGGAGTCCCTGCTCCAATAACTGGCATTTGACCCGTAAATTAAAGAAAATCCATTACCTTCATCATTTTCCAGGACTTGTCTACGGTGTCGGCGAACACGTAACCTGTGGCAACTGCATAGCTGAGGCGTACTACTGACAGTGGAATTAAGGCACGAAAGGATTCTCCCACTTCATTAGCATAACCTAAACCGCGGCAAACATACATGGAAGACGTTATGCACCCTACAAATGAATAGAAAGCAAATACATGTATTCAAGGTGCATTCCTTACCCAGGAGTCGCACTGGTGTATCCCGAAACAAATCCACAGACTTCGACGAATCCGTGTCTGGAGCTGGACTAGATGAACTCGATTCCTTCATCTCATTAACCTCGGCATTTGCCTTGTTACTGGTGACACCGCTGGAAGACTGCATATTTACAAATGTACAAAATTATTGCGAAGTTGGGAAGAAAGCAACCAATGCAGCGAACAGAACGTGCTCGAAGTATTGCATCATTCCCTTTCGAATGCGACCTTGCAGTGTTACCCAACCCCCAATCATTGGTTTCCCTAGCCTGCGGCTTTGACCTTAGCGAATAGAGAGGCTCGCGATTTCGACATTTTTGCCACGAAGATCAACAATTTCAAACCAGAAATTGCACAATTCGTCTATGAAAATGAACTGTGACAACACGAAGCGATATAGATCGTGCTTCCAATTATTCGAAGGATAAGGATGCTGCGAATGGGGACAATGGCTTGTTGGGAAAATGGGCAGCACTATAATGCCGGGTTGCTCAAATACTTTTCGAATCATATCGCTCTATTTAATTTTAAAAAAAATATTTTTGACCAGCACAAAGTCGACCTGATAAAATATTTTAAAATATATATATTTTCGAATATTTTTCGATTGCCGATCACGATATCACCGACCACCAGTAAACCAAAGTAAAACCAGTAAATCCAAAAGTATACATTTTAAATGCGAATAATTTTAGTTGTCAGATCAAAAAATAAATATTATGATTATCATATTTACGCTAATGATTATCACCATAGCGTATGCTCACGTTATAGTAAGGAAAAAGTTTAAATGATCCCGCCTTTTAGTTGCAATGGTCGAGGTGCTTTGTTGCCAACTCTTTCAAGTGGAGATTCCCTAGTCGTTCATTTCCCAAATTTCATATGATTTTAAAACATCAAAAGAGCAAGGAGAATAAATATTTGATGCAAATGATCAAAACCGCATAGCCATATTTTAAAGTAAAATATTTCAAGATCAATCTACATTTGTAGATGACTGAAAACTCAATTTGCCTATTTATGGGGCATCTATAAAGATATTAAATAGACCAATCTGCACATATTGTTCGATGCTTCACTTCTTGGTTAGGATGAATTGGTCTTGATGCTCTGATGCCAAATAACCCATTCCAAATACCCCATATATTCCCTATTTCACTTATTCCATACTTTTAATATAGCTATAAAAAATAATGGACATAAAAGTAATAAATATTTGACATGAATGATCAACTATCAAACTGAAATGTGTGAACGTCGGTTTAGATAATTCTAAACTTAAATTATTCATGGATAGGTACTCTATTGGGATTTCAAACGGGCAAACGAGCATGTACCGTTTGATTCGTATCTGTTCGGTTAGGATACGCTATGGTTAGGATGAAATTTAAAACCATAGCGCGTACAAAAATGACGTCTAATATGCTTTTATTGAGAAGAATTGAAAAAGTTGGATAAAAAGTTAAATAGTGTGGTTTAGCAATAAATAAATGGACAATTTTTTGTCTATGTCAGTTTGTACAACAAATGTTTCGTTCAGAGAGTAGTAATAAATCGTTTTGCTACACGTTTTGAATTGTCCAAAGGTTTCGTATGTAAAAAATAACTATTTCATAATTATTAAAATCTCAACATGGGCATAAAACGGGCTAATTTGGTGTCCAAATTCCCAGAATCGGACAAAATGTGAAGGTCATCAGCGGCTGACCGCAGCTCGTGTTTCGCTTGACACACATGGCCTGATCCCTGCGTCATTAAATGAATAAAATACATTGATGGAGCATTCAGCACAAGCCTGACACTTATTTTTATCGATGAGAAACACTCAGACTTTGAACCATGATTGCGCATTTAATTGCAAATAAAACCACTTTAACGACGGATTTGACATTCAGGCTTAGGGTATATCAAGAGGGGATCCAGCACTGCGGAGACCACTCTCTACAAGGCATCCGAGCAGCGAGCTTCAGCTCCAAAAAAATTGGCCTTAAGTTTGTCATCAGTATTTAGAAGTCATGGAAAACAACAACAACATCAACAATAACTACAGCAAGGTCACGAAGCCGTTTCACATCGAGACGCCGTTCGTGGAGAGCACCCATCTGAGCGAGATCGTGGGGCTGCCCGTGTACCTCAAGTGCGAGAACTGCCAGCCCTCTGGGTCGTTCAAGCTCAGGGGCATGGGTCACTTCATACAGAAGGTCAGTAATTAGTCACTAGTTATTTTAAGCATTGGTGACAGTGGAGGCTACAGAACTGTTCATTGCAACGAGCATTTCACTGAACCTGATCGAGCATTGGCCAGTTGTCAGGACCATGTTTATAGACCGAAAACATGCAAGTTTTTTGGGAATAAAAATCACTTGTCACATTGTTCAGATCAAATGTACACCAGGCTGGGTAGAGAAATATTTTTTTGGATACTGGTATACTATGGTGCAGTCCCCACTCCAAATGCGCTGTAGGAATGTATTATTACTATTGTTTTCCTTCCTAACCTAACCTAACCTAACCTGACATAACTGAGCGTACCCAACCTAATCAAACCTAAAATAACATAAAAATGCAATTTCTAATTTAGCCGCAGGCAATCACTGCCAACTTACAGGCCATGAAGCTTGCCTTCAGTGTTAGTGTTAAAATTTTGAAATCAAAAAGGGCTAAGACGAGAGAGCTTTCCCTCACGTCTCGTAAGCTTGCAGTGTTTGCCTACGATTATTGTGGTCCAATAAGAAATTTTTAATTCAGGTTAGGTTTGGTTAGGTACCAAAAAATACAAAAAAGGAATTTTCCTCGGTTGTTACCCATACTGTTTGTAAAATTGGCAGTACATGGGGAATGGTCATTTTTCTTACTTTACTAAAAGAAAGCTTAAGAATATAGGGGATTTTTCGTGTTGTCAACTACTGTTGATTGGAGTAAGGCAGAACGGTTAATTTTACTATTTGAATATTTACAGTCAGAATTTTACTAGAAACAATGTTTCGCCCCTCCAAGGAGCTTCTTCCGGTTATCCTGATGGAAAATTAAATCAATCAATTTATGCTCGTACAATGTACATAACTTTACAATGAATATTTTTGGAGACGGTAATAACTTCAAAAATACTCAATGTAAAAATAAGTAAATCGAGATAAAATTCTGACTGTGAAATATTCAAATAGTTCTATGTTATCAGTCACGTACGACGTCCAAGTTAAAGTTGTTGGCTTTACGTTTCAGAGTTACGAAAATGGCACTCGCTGCGTGGTCACAGCCTCCGGAGGCAATGCCGGATTGGCGACCGCTTACTCCGCACGAAAACTGGGCATTCCTGCCACAGTGGTCATCCCCGAGACGACGCCCAAAGACGCCATCAAGCAGTTGAAGGATTTGAGGGCAAAGGTTGTGGTACACGGCAAAGATTTTGATGAGGCCAACGTGGAAGCTTACAGACTAGCTGCACAACCAGGTAACTAATGGGAGATGGATCCTATACACTCGACATTGCTCACTTTTCTTTGAAAATGACGAACATCTGAATTTTTTTCTTTCAGGCAACACCTACGTACCACCGTTTGACCATCCTCTTGTATGGTATGTATGAACACTTGCACTAAGAGTACTTCAAGTACTAAGCTATGTCATCATCTTGGGGAGGGGATTAAAAATCACGATTTTGCTATGACATAACACTTGAACGACCCCCTATCACAGTGAACATTTGATTCACGGTGACTTTGTTTGGGCAACAGGCAAGGCTACATCAGCATGGTAACAGAAATACAGGATCAGCTTGGAGGGGTCAAGCCGTGTTGCATAGTGGTGGCCGTCGGCGGAGCAGGACTACTGCTAGGCACCATTCTGGTAAGGAATAATGCAATCCATCTTACAAAAATCCAAACCACAATGGTCTTAAGAGAAGAACATAATCAACTATATTCACTTTCTTGGTTTCCTTTCACAGGGCCTGAGGACTTGTGGCTGGGAGGATGTTCCCATAATCGCTATGGAGACAGAGGGAGCAGCTAGCTTTCACGGCTCTTTGGTGGCCAAGAAGTTGATCACTCTGTCAAGAGTCACTAGGTATGTCGTCGCACAAATGCTTAGTGGGATCGAACGCCTGTTAGTCATAATGAGCTTTCACACTTGTCTTGGGTGTCTAATCATTTCCAAACTAATGTTCACTCACCATTTACTAATGTTTAGCATCGCAGTTTGCTTGGGTGCCAAAACGGTGGCCAAGAGGGCAGTGGAAATCGCACTGAATAACGAGCACCCAATTATATCCAGACTGGTCAGCGACAAAGAAGCAGTGGACGCTTGTCATAAATTTCTTGGTGAGCAGTTTTAGTGTCACTTGGCTGATTAGAAAAGTCTACGTTAGCATTTATCAAGTACACTTAGATACATTTGTACAATTATATTTTCTGGATTAGCTTTTTCAAGTGTAAGACTTTCAGAAAGTGAGCCTCTCCTCAAGGCTCGCAGGCTGCCAGTGATTGCCTGGTGGTTGGGGGCAGTTTAGTTAGAAATTAATTGTTTGGTCAGGCTAATTCACTTCACTTATCCTATTCATTTTATACATTGCGGGTGGTGGGATCTGACATTTGTTATCGAATGGGACGGTAGTGTGAACCAGAGGGAAAACTGGTTCAGCATTTCGAAAATATCTCTAACATACCATTTGGTTCGTTTTCCTCGCAGATCATCACCGATACCTGGTTGAGCCATCTTGCGGAGCAGGACTCGCGGCAGGATATTCCGGCATTGTGCGCGAGGCCTATAAGGAGGGTCTCCTTTTGGAGTCTGGTCCAGTAGTGATGATTGTGTGCGGTGGGGCAACCGTCAAACACGACTTGCTGACAAAATATAAGGAAACGTTTGACAAACTTATTTAAATTATTAAAGTGCAGAGCTGGGCTCGCTGCTTTTTAATGGCAGTTGTTATTGCCAAAAACAGTTTTAATACGAGATCAAATATGTTATATTGAAATCATACTTATCATAAACTTGGGTGCAAAAATGGCGTACGCTGTAGCAATAATGTGCCGAAGTAATAAACAGCCAAACGTGTTCAACTTCATAAATTCTGCAGTACATGTATTCGTGGTGTCATGGTAAAGCGTGAAACGACAATTCTGGTAATGAACATCTTTGGGCATTCACAGTTTTAGTTCAGATTACAGCTTCTCTGGTATGAGGTGTTGCCTAAATCAATACATTAAAAAATGTAACATCTATAAGTTTATGCAGGATTTGGTTAAATCGCTCGGTCCAATATCAGAGAAAATAACTTCACACCAAAATCTAAAAATGCTAAATGGTCAGTAAACGATTATTGTATTGATGAAACTACAGTATCATATTAGTGGAACTACACATCACATATTTGTTAAAATTACTTCATGAACTCTGCAATCGATATTGTTTCGAACCCGGCAAAACAGTACGAGACAAAGTATTCATGAATACATGTGATACTGTTACACAAGTAGTTTCAATTCTCAATTAAGTTCAAATTCATTTTCTGAAACCAATTTTTCAGATTCTTGACCATTTTAACCGAATTGGCAAAACAAATTAGAGTGCAAAAATGAACACAAAATCCTTTGGTCCCAAATAAATTAATAAAATACTCAAAATGCGATAAAATAAATACAATCTTCTGTATATGGAATTAAGTTCAGCCTCTAATGTAAAGCGGTAACGAGGATCAAGTGAAAATTTTTTAGAAAGGACAAAGGAAATAACACTATAATTGTATGCCATTCGACACAATCTGTTCCCAGCAAATCGGTAAGATAACTGATTTTTGACAAGTCTTAACATATGAGCCTTCTGATGAGGCGACTAAGTTTTGACTAGGTGATCAGTTTCAATAAACAAAGCACAGTTCATTCAAGGAATGCACTGGTCTGGGAAATCTAGGCAAAACAAGTCCTGTATTAAGGTGGCAAACGGTCCATCTACAACGGTATATATCAATCACGGCAACCCAGAAGACTTGTTAATTTCAACAAAGATCAAATTATTGAATGGTAAGCTGATTAATATCACAGATGAATCGTAAAAAGCCAGCAAGTATATTTAAATTGGGAAAGGAATCGGGCGAAATTCGTCTTTACCAGCTAACCGATAACTCTCTTACATCGGTACAGATCCTGAATCCTTGAAAGTCACTGTTCAGAGATGGTGCCAAAAAACAAGAAAAAAGTAAAACTTGTAAATTTCAGCACTGAGATTAAGGGTGGAGCTAGAAGATTCGGAAAAAATTATGTGTTATACGCCGCTGTTCTTACGCTTTCTGAACATCAGCATGTCCAGGTTTGTGCAAGAGCGAGAAAGAACAACAGTGCTGCTGCACCAGTGTCAAAGCCTTCCAAATGCTAAGCTGAGTTTTATAATAGGTAGTAACAACACGATCATACTGTGAGCGTAGCGACACCATTGTGTTAGTTGAAAGTTATCTCCCTGTCTATTATAGAAGATATTAAACAAAAGCAAAAGACTGGAATGAGTGAGGCACCAGCCCAGCAACCCTTTTAACACCTTTGTGCATTTCTTCAAATTCCCGAACGATTTCGTTACGGGAAAGAGAGAGAAGGGGGTTCTTTAGTCTGACCAGTAACACAAAAACGCCAAAAATACCACAATCCTTGTGCTACACAAATCACACGCACGCCAACACGTGTGCGAGATGGCGTTCGCTGGTGAGCTTCGGTGTCCATCCAATCGACGCTGTTACGCTTGCAAAGATGCTGGATTTTTGGTATCGGAACAGAAGGGCAGAGGAAAAACAAACCACTATTGTTGCTGTAAACCGCCGTTGTACGCATAATCAGCCTTGTTGTGCATGATGAGGCAGTCGTCCACGAAATAAAAGCTATCCGATCTCGTTTCAAACGGGCAATGGATCATCTCTCGAGCTGCAAAGAAACAAAATCACCAGTTCTAATCATGCCATGTCACAGTCAATAACTGAATCACGTCGACATAGATATTCGAGAAACAACGAGAGTTAATCCGTACTGAGGTCAGGTGAAATCGTCGGAAACTCGTAAATGTGTTCGCACGTGTTTTTACTGTTTGGGATGCAGAAGCCAAACTCAAAGTCGAAGTTCTTCAGCAACTTCTCCCTGAAGAAATGCCGTTCGATCATTCGGAATTTATGAACAGGCTTGTTGCCTATCGTGAATTCAACCCTGAAAATAAAAAACACTAACATTTAATCACGTGGCATTACCCTGGCAAAATATGGCTGCAGTTATAGCATCATAAACGTACGTTGCGCCAACCGTTTTCAATTTCAGGAACTGGGGAGTGAACTGGTAACGCACGAATCTTCCAGCGTTGGGATCCGCATCTTCCAAAACCCCATCACCTTCTTCATCATCATCTAAAAGCGCAAACAAATTCAAAACCAATTCAGGGGTGATCACCTCCAAGCATGATTCCTAGCTGAAGTACTCTGTTCAGCTCTATTTACATCAATACATTTCTGGAACTGTATCCTGAATTTCTACCATCGTAATGCATCGTAAGACTAGGATTCATGGTCGTCATGAATATTTTCATTTTACAAGGGTATTTTTTTCATTTCGTTTTTGTATTGACATGCTGGGACGTTTTTCACCGAGTTACGTCTTGTTTACTGCGCCGGTCGAAGGTTTCGAGACATTTCCAATAAGGGAATAAAGGGATACTCGGCACTGACTGCGAATAACGACTTTTACTGATAAAGGAAAAAACCAGTATATGTGCATAAAATCTGAAATATTTACCCGGTGGTGGAGGCGGTTTGGCAATTTCAAAAAGAACGGTTCCAGATTCCATATCACGTATTTTGAAGCGAGTGAAGTCAATATCATAGACATTTGCTTCGGGAGAACACAGGTAATCTGCAATTGAGACAAATGTACAGTAATTACAGTAAGAGCTAAAAGCATACGCATAACTGATACAATTTCTGGTACAATCGCTCTTGTATCACATCTCCTTGTACAGTATACCTATAGGGGGTATGATACTGTGCATTTATAGGGAAGGTAAATAATTGCATATCAAACGTTTGATTACGATACGGCCAGGGTTTCCTACAGCAGGCCTATACCACTTTATAGTTAATCTACCTAGGCTTAGTGTCATCAGGAAGTCCTCTTTATTAGGCTACGCACAATTAATGGTTGAGCCATGCAAGTACAGGAAATAATAAGTAGTTGGAACGCTGTGGTACACAAAAGGGAAGCTGCAAAAACGAGCAGTCATAGTCATTTGGTCGGCCTGCCATTGTCATGCCCGCATACGATGCATAATTAGGCTCGAGGTCATCTACTTTATATTCTTACTTCAGGAACAAAGCTGGGCTCAAGACCTGCAGTTGGTTATGCCACATGATCAGCAGTACTCATGAAAAACCCAACTACAAAGAATTAAAGTTTAGAAATGAATTTACACGTACAGCTGTACAGTGTAGAAGTAGATAATTTAATTTGGATACACTAAAGATTACGCATCCTGCTCCAAATGAGCACCATACGCTAGTGTATTTACAGTAATTACAACCATATACTGGTATGCCTGGTATACAAAACTGACACAAGTGATTTTTTGCTTTTTGTGTTCCAATAAACACCTAAACTAACCTAAAAATACAATTTCTTTATTTAGCTGCCCCACCGCCAGACAATCACTGCCAACCTACTAGCCGTTAGGAGAAGCCCACTTTACCAAAAGTCGCAAAAAGTAAAAACGTAAAAAGTTGACACACCGTGACTAAGTATAAATTTAGAGATAACATCTTCTGTGGCTGGAGTATCAGAATAGATAAATTTGAGGACGCACAGCCAATCTACTT
>JAQFYZ010001180.1:0-26533 GCA_034695085.1 Cylindroiulus punctatus | reverse complement strand
TAGGTAAGGTTAGGGTAGGTATAAATGCTCAAAAAACCTAACCTAACCTAACCTACCCTAACATAACAGGTAGTTCCGTTAATGGACAAGTACCAAAAACTCAATTCAGTTGAATACAGACAGTCAGTATTCAGACGGAAAAATGTAAGCAAAATGAAATATACAGAATATGCAGCAAAATTGCAGCAACCAAAATAAAATCTGCTATAATGTATATCACATTTGGAAAAACTACAGTATCTCCCCTGCTCCATGTGCACAAAATATGTATAGCCTACTCCAGCACTGCTTACGCAGTAGACAAGAATGATACATGTCCTAGCTATCGGAATTTATCCCTTTTCTGATTTTTATTGTATTTTGCCATTACTTATATTTAGCACAGCCTAACCGAACCTAGACTGTTATTCCTTCATTGGGCCACATTGAAAGCAGGCAATCACTGCCAGCTCACGCGCCATTAGGGGAAAATCGCTAGTTGCGCACTACTGCCATCTAGTGGTAGTTCATGAACCATGTCTCATCATTCGTGAGGGCAGCCATTTTTTTCGCCTTGAAATCAGTGGTTGTTTTCACTGCGTGACATCTGCCTCGAATCTGATTGGTTGACGCTCAAGTAACTTGGCGTGACGTCACGCTAAGTTGAAACTATTTCATCCCTCAAGTTGCCCAAGTTAAGTGTCAAAGTGACCAAGATGGCGTCGATTTTGGCCCCCTTAGCGTACGTAACGTCCCCAACTTGGGAACGTAAATGGGGCATAAAGCGCCTTAGCTTACGCTTGCATTAAAGAAGGCTGGTAGAAGACTCGCTATAATTTCCACTGCACGTCTGCATTGGATAATGGATGCTGCGTCACCTTGCGTCCAACGGTGCGTTAACGCACCGTAAAACAACGCTCGTCTGCAGCCGGCCTTATGCGTGCATGATTACCAATGTTCGATGTGTTTCTTTTTCGTGTGTACATGCAGTGGATTAAATCGTGCAATTTTGTAATGGAGGCATTTGGCGCATTTTCCTCCAGGTATCCCCCCTTGGGATGTCGAAGGTGGGAGCCGGGTGGTTGGGCGAGGGTGGTCCGCGTTTTCGCCCTGCATTATTTAGATCGGCGCACACACAAGTTACAGTACACGTTCCACTCGGTCGTTCTGCCCATTTGCCTGTCGATATGTGTAACTGCAAAGTGTCACGCGAGCATGCTATAACGGCATAACGGGATGCGTTATGGCCAGAGCTGCTTGCTTTCGGCCAAATGGATTTCGGACATTTTTGCCAAAGTAATTGACTGCACGGCGCTGTTTGCCAGGAGGTTGGGCCGCCGAAAAGGCTAATTTCCATTAAGGTATTGTTTTATATCGAGCGATGACGGTTGCCACTCACGTCGGTTGATAGATGGTGACGTCACGCTGGAGCGGGGATCCCTGATGGATCCTTTGTTGACAATCGGATTCGCCTGTCAGCCAGCATTGGCAACGCTTCTTCTGCAGGTGAAATTTAACAAATGGATGTTTCATTGGTCCCAGGGGCCCTGGGATGGCTCGTTCATTGAGTGTTCTCCTGACTGAACACTATGCACATGTTTACAAGACTTCAGTAACCGGAAGCTGTGACGTGGGGTAATCCAAAATGCTACCCGAAGCAATTTGACTTGCATTAGGTGCTGCTCGGTCAAATTAACACATTTATTTTCTCAGCCTTCCCCCAGAAATTCAATTTTCGACTTTGCTGACAATACCCTGACTTTTTAAGGTTAAACAAATGTCCCTGATCATTAGAAATGATAAAATATGACATATGCCAATGTAAGAAATGCTATGCTTATTACCCATTGTTTATCAACATGAGGTGAACACAAAGTTCAATAAGGAACCAGCAATAAAACGCATATTTTAATAAAAAAAAATTTAAATTTTGATTTTTTTTTTGAAATTTACAATTTCATAATTGATCTGCCACAGAATTGCTTGCTTCAATTGATAGCTAGAGTTAATGAAAATAAAAAATGTTTCCGAGACCTATACAAATCATCTAAATTTTTCGTTGTCAGGTTACTCATTTTACAATCAGCAGAAAAAAAAGCAAAGGTTTCCGAATTCTTGTCAGATATTGAGGTATTTTTTGGGACCTGGTTGTTGTTTGACAGATAATGTCAAATGTGCAAATGGGGAATTCCCAGAATGAAGCCACTAAGACTAGGTGGCATCCAATTCACGCTGTAGTCGTCCCGGCAAAAGAACGAAAATTTTTACAGCCAATCAGAGAGATTTGGCTTATCGATGTACTGTTTCAGGAGTTAAAGCGGTAAAAAAATGGCTACCTTGCTCGGTATATACATGTATTACAGGATGGACTAATCGCAAACAGGAAATTGCATCCTATTGGTCTGAACGACGCCATGTTTTTGTTCTTTTGCCGGGACGACTTTAGGCTGCATCATTTCTTGACTATGTCTTGACTATGTCAAGAGATTTGTTAAATTCACCTGACTTTTTAAAATGAATCGATCATACCTGATTTTTCACTGACTTTTCCAGGTTTTCCAGGTGAGGGGGAATCCTGGTATGGTAAGTGAAGATGGTTATTAAGAAAGTAAATCTTCTACAAATTATGAGCAAATTACTATCCAGAACGATATAGAAAATGTAAGATGGATGGCTTGGTTTTAAATTTTTTGAAGCACGATTTCCGACTAAAATGCACGCCAAAGTTTTTCTTTTCTCGTTTATTTCAATTTGATCGAGAATATTTTCGCTGGAATTGGCCAGCCAGCCATGGATGATAACTTGCATAAAACTGACTCCTTGTGACCTTCGGGTTCGCCGAAAAGCTTTCACCAAATCCAATTTATCGTAATGAGAGTGAAAAATCGTCTTTATTTAAAACAATTAGTCTCCAAATTTTCCTCCCTGCTGCTTTTTTCTGCCAATTATTGTTCTTCATCGCGTGTGAAGGCTTCAAGTGGCGGCCCTTAGGTGCTCTTTCATTTTTCTAATGGGTTTCGTATAAAAACCCGAAACCCTTGCAAACCAGGAATTTATATCATTCATTATAATTTTTTTTTTGCTTCGAAGAAATATAGGTGGTGTAGATATTAAAGAAATGCTGGTTGGTGGCATTAATGAGCAACAACGAGCGTGCAATAAGAGCCATCACTGGGTAATTTGTGAACCAAACTGTGATGTTTTGACCCAACACAAGGTGGTTCGATCACGTGTCACCCCCTAAACGTTGTACAAAACTGAGAATATATCAAAGGTGAAAATGGAAGTGTAGTAATTCATGTCAAGGTATCCAGGTATGAACCTTATCATCCCTATGTGAACCGACTTGACTTTGGTACCTTGAATTCCATTAAGGTCATTTAAATTCACGTAAGCTTCAATAAAGCAATCAGTAAAAAAAAGTATTGGCACTCCATGAAAAACGTTGATCAAGGGTACATTAGAAGGAGTTAATGTGATTGTATTATATAGCCTACAGTTTATGGTAGTTTAAATAATAACAAAAAATTTTTTTTTTGTAAAATTAAGAGCGAATTTTGTTTTTAAAAAATCAACTATTATTATATAGCCAAACACACTCATATGTTCTGGCAGTAATGTTATCATCATTAAAATTAAAATTACACTACTGCCTTCCACGCAGTTCCAAACCAACACTACTGTAAACTCCATGCTAAGCTCTATGACAGCAGTGCAGGAAAACCTAGTTTTAATGATGAAACTTACAGTAAGTAAGAATAAATTACTTAAAGTGAATCCACTTAAAGCGAGGTATTCCTGTATTTACTTTGTATATTTCGTTCTATTTTTTATTTCCTTTTTCTTTAATTACGTGTATTTTCTTGGGAAATGGACACAAGCGAAACAATATTCATTCATTCATTCCCATAAGCAATAAGCTACCGGAAGTTAAATTTAGCAACCACGTTACATAGAACGATCACTTTTTTACATGTTATCGTGGCATGTCGCTGACATATTTTGCTTACTAGTGTTTCGCTGTATATCCCGTACTTCATTTTACTTTTATTTTTTCCTTCTTTTTTGTTGTAATTTTGTTGAAACATTTTTGTACTTGGTAAGCATATCATTCTGATGCATCTTATTTTTCTTATCTATTTTATTTGTTGCAACGTTACTGCACATATTTCATCTCAATTTACATTCATTTTCCCAGGTAACATTTCCGTACGTAGGTTAACCTAACCCCGTCCCAAATGGCATCTCAGCTAGGTGGTGACTGTGGTGCATTGAATTAAATTGAGTTCAAGTACGGATACATATATCTTCCATGTTACACACAAATTTAACAAATATAAAACATTTGCTTTTAAATCAAGATGATGGTTCGTGTCTATGAATACCCGCGCATCGTTTGCCAATTTTAGCTGAACTAGTTTAATCTCGTGTTTTCATTTGCATTTTTCTCACATCATACCTCAGTTATTTTGTTTTGAATGATTTGGTGAATGCCCCAATTTATACGCTCCGGAGCAGCTTGCATATGGCGGTGCTTTTCTAAACTTTCATCACATATTTTATACACCCTCGCTTCTAATGTCATTAAAATCGTAACTATTTCGATCTGAAAGCAATTAATTTTTGTGCGCTAATTATTAGATGCAAATAGAGTTTGTTCTTTTTCGAATTAACTTTTTAATGCAATCCTATTAAGAACTCGGCGTTATTAAAGGAGATACGCCTGCTAGTAATTACTTTTTTCGTGTTTTTTTTCTCTCTCCCTATTATTCTCATTGTTTAGATTGTTATATATGAGAATATTTCCACCTGTTGCTTTTTTTCTGCTGTTTATCCATTCGCCTATTTGAACTCCCTATTTTCTTTAATTCCATGGAAGCTTTCATGCTCTGACACACGAAGTATTTAGATTAGAGATGGTAAAGATGGCACACACTTATAAATCCCTTCGTTTTTTGCATACGGTTCATATGGCTTTGCCTTATTTGCATAAGGCGAGACAAAAAGCTTAATTCAATTTAGTAATTGGCTTTAATTCCCAATATTAATCAATTCTCCCTTTTTTGGACATCAGATTCTAATTATGTACAAGTGGCTGCATAAGCAAGAAAACTCCATAATCTGCAAACCGTCTGTTTTTGCTTATAATGGTAAATTAAGTCAACCACACTGAACATAAGCCAGCTCATGGAATACAATATGTATTCAATTTACTGTTGAAATACTCTCGTAGATCTTGCCTATGACTAATTTACCAATTCAGAACTGCCATGTACTTGGAACTTTAGGCAGGGGAGATATTTAAAGAATTCAGTTTGTCTGTTTGGTCTGGGAAATGTGGGAACCATGTGATGTCGCCATTGTTTAATGGAAGAATACTGTAGTGTCATTGTCAGCACGTCCAAAACATG
The DNA here is from genome assembly GCA_034695085.1 of Cylindroiulus punctatus. NCBI lineage: Eukaryota > Metazoa > Arthropoda > Diplopoda > Julida > Julidae > Cylindroiulus > Cylindroiulus punctatus. The sequence continues at coordinate 21,143 of JAQFYZ010001180.1, read as the reverse complement.
GTAACTTTGGTTGCTGGCATGTCACGGAACGCTTTAAGGAAATGAATCGTCATGGTAAACGCGTTTCGAGAAAATAATGGTTCCCAAACCGATGTCACAGAAACGCCTATTAGCGTTTCGCATCATTAAGGTCGCCATCTTGTTTCGTTTTATAGTAAGGAAGACGTTTTCTGGTTGGCTGGTTAGTGACGGTTAAGGACACGAGATCGACTCGAAGGACAAGAAAATAAAGTCGTGGATGCCGATAGATTTAAATAACGAAAAAAAATGCAACGTACATTCAGGTTAAAGTAAAAGATACACATGTTCATCAATAAGATCTGGTTTTATGCATGAAAATAGGCATGTTGTATGTGATTATATCTGAAATGGATAATCCTTCAAAATGGTATTTTTCATTGTTTATTACACAATTTACGTGGGAAGTTTGGGGGTTATTATGAAGTTATTGGAAAACCAGATCATTCAGGGGGACTGAATCTCTAAGAAGAATTACTTTAGATTTAAAACAGCATGCCCAAAGCCAGAATACGTTACATGTATTATTTATCTTTAATAAATAAGAATTTTCAATCCAGAACATCAAGCTCAGCCTATGGACAGTGTAAAAAATGTTGATGTTGGTTTACACAATCATATCTATGGAGACTATTTGCAATGCAAGTGCATGATGCATCACAGAACATGTGATGTATACGTATATTCAGTGCTCATAAGCGGTATAAATTTACAGCAATTGCTCGAGAAAATCATGCAAAAAACTGGACATTAGTAACTATCCACATCCTCGCGGTCCTGTCAAATTGATACATTTTGGGTTGTTTTAAGGTCACATGTCAATATCAGGTTTTACAGCATTTTTATTGCAAATAGCCTCTACAGATTTGGTTGAGTAAACCACATCACATTGTCCGGCTAATTCCTGTCCATTTGTAATCTTTTGATTTAATGTTGGTTTAAAGTTGACTTTCCACACGCCATAATAATTTTCTTATGTATGATCAGCGCCACCAAGGGGGAAGAAAGTGCAAGATGTTTATTGGCAAAAGCGCCTCCGGAAAATCCCAAGTAAATTCATGTAGTATCTGGCAACACTGGCTATTGCTACGCCCTAATTTTCTAAATTTATTTTAATACTGCGATAGGATTGGTCTTTTCTTCTAATTTTCTATAATTTCTTGCCCTTAGAGAAAATTACGAACAAATTAACTATACACAATTAGACAAAAATTACAAGTGGGCAGTTAGCATCGATCATTATTTTGTTTGCATTAGTAAAATGAAATGTAAGAACTGATGTCCAAAATTTCCCAAAGCTAGACATACCATATGTGCGCCACATAACGCCTTAAGCAGAAACATCACATTGTGTTCTTTCCAATTGACACCAGGCTGTCGACACCATGGATGGCATTGGTTTCAAGCTTTGAAAGACTAAATTTGTTGAAACCCAGCTTATCGCTTATCTAACGAGCGAAAATTTATAAGGTCTCCTCACAGCGGGTATCACATGGAAACCCTTACCCCTTTACCAACGCATCAAACATTCATAACATTCAGCGAAAGGCACGCGCACAACAATGGCGTGTTTTGAGTCGCTACATGGTATCATATCACGGTTCCCAATCTACAAACAACATAGTTATTAAAATGAATTACGAAACGTTTTATATTGGCCTAGTCATGAAGAACGAGCCGTTTTTTTCGGTTAACTTTCCATATTCTATATTGAATGCAAATGTTATGGCTGGGTGGAAGCGATGACGTAACAACAGAGCCAGTTTGCCACCATATCTGATAACTAGAACACTGCTTTTCTTATAGTTCTTTTGAGGGGGCATACATTTTTGAACCTATCAAACTCGTTGGAATTGACAGCTATTCAATACAGGCTCCCTTTTTGCGCTGCATGAATGAAGCTTTTAGCGATCTCTGCTGGGGAGCGCCGTTGAGCAACGTTCTGAAAACACACTGTTATCTCCAATTATGTCTACCAGATTGTTGAACACGAAACAACACGGCGATGTTGGCGAGGCCCATCAACAAATCAACACAATTACAAATCCTTTGTGCACCCACTGTCTTCGAAAATAGGTTTCACTGTTACGCCCTCAGCCAAGATTTACTTGATGCACGCATGGGGCGACGCTCAGTGGCAACAACAACAAAGACAACAACGAGGCATTGTTTTCGAATACTGTTGTCCCATCGAGACTGACCAACGCATCTCATATCCATAAATGAATAAATAGGTCTCCCAGACGAAAACATGAGCAGTGCCATTGTTTTGCTTGCAGTCTGTTGCATCTTGGATATGGCCCATGGCCATGTACATGTATACATGACGACAGCATATCGATGGTTTAAAGCCCACATGTTAGGTAGTGAGTGGACCTACAGATCTGTTAGTTACTCTGACATGTGTACTGTATCTAAAGTAACACGAAGATGTCCTAATATGAAATGGATGGCATGCATTGATGGCTTCTAACGCATCTATTGTATACTGTAAAAAAATAAGTGTAGTGCAACTGGTATATCGCAGAATACAGTCGCCTCTCGATAAACCATAAGCAATCTCGATATAAGCAACAGAGTGGCTGGCCCCAACCAAAAGGCTTATACACTGTAAACCGTAAAGGTACAAATGCAGTTTTTGTAGGGTACAAATGCACATTTGCACCCCATATATCATTCAATTCAATTCAATATTGAATTGAGAATCATATATGTAATCCTGTTGTGTCATTGCAAATAAGGTGACGTAGGAGAATTCTCCTGAAAATGGGTGCGACCCCCCTACCACCTGGCATTTATTTGCTGACTGTAGGGTACTGAGTTGAATTGAATTGAATTGAGGTTAGTGGCAGCTTCAGTGTTGACAAGCTTAATTCGCGCATTGACTGTTTCATTCGGAGGTTCATATACGATACTCTCCAGCATTTGGCAAATGCAGTGTATTTTAGCATAAATCGTTTGATTTGAAGACAAAGCTCCAAGTCACTGCAGAGGTATAACGGTTTGGGCGGTTTTATTTGCGAAAAACACTTTTGTTCTTTGCACCAGTCGACAGTTATTTCTGGTGCATTGTGTGGTGTCACTTTGATCAAAGTAAAAATGAAGCTGACTTGAATTGTATTTCTGGTGTGTAGTAGAAGACAGAAGTACTGTTGGGGACATAAAGCCACCTAGGAGCAAAAAACAAAATTTGTGTAAAAACAAACCTCTCGATATAAGCAACGAAAATCCCATCTCCTTGGAGTTGCTTATAAGGAGAGGCGACTGTATGTGATGTATATTCACGGTGCTCATTGGCTGTATAAATTTACAGCAATGAAGTTTTCAGCTCTTTACTCAAATACAGTGTACGTTCAGTAAACCAGATCTTCGAAGTTCAGATATTCTTCAGGATACACTGTATATCAAAAAGTTGCATCGAGATTAAAGAGCACGATCTAAGCAAATTGCGCTTGCAAAAGTTGAGGGAATTCCAATTTACTGCATGTTAGTGAGACAATGGAGCAATTTCTCTAAAATTGGGTCATTAGCTCGGTCCCTGTTAGAGGTAATTCCCGTCTCACAACTCGTTTCAAAAAAACTGGAACTTGTGCATCATGCCTCATGAAGCAAAGATGGACTGATGCCTCTGGACTATCGGCCATGGCGCCCATAATGCTCGACTTACCCAGACCACACTTGGCATGCAAATGCCCCTTGTTTTAAACTTTCATTTGGCACCCCCTTAATTAAACATGCTTTGAGTCGCCGCCGATGCGATTTCACGCTTGTCTCGTCGAGGTACGCTGATTTGGAACACGTAAGTCCCCACTATGAATATTCAGCTGCGAATTTTGCATATTTTCCATGCATTTGCAACGCTTCGGCCATTTTCCTTTCGAGCCAGCCATCGAGATGCCAAGAGCTATCCCTTAATTGGAAAAAGTTTCACGTGCCTCACAGAGCGCCCCCAACCTAGTTATTCGCAATAACCAGGCTAATTTTTATTCATTTATAACATAAAAGATGAATATATCAATTTTTAGCTCTTGTCTTGAACCGATGCAAGATGGCATGTTGACCATCTTGGCGTGTCTTCCAACTTGCTTCAGAGGCCATTCAATGCTGACTGTGATCGTGCAGTGTTTGGGACATAATTTTTAGCTTTACTCTATAATACTTTCTAAGGTTTTTGCCCCTTTGCCATAGTTGCAATAGTGAAGTGTTTTTCTGCTAATGGCTCGCGAGCTGGCAGTGATTGCCTGCTATTAGTTGGCGGACCAATGAAAGAATTACATTTTAGGTTAGTTTACAGGTTAAGTTCGGTATGGTTAGGATAAATCTATGATAAGTTAGGACACATCATTCTTGTCTACTAGCGAAGTAGGGTTGGAATGTACATGTAAACTGTACATATTTTGTGCATATGTGAAGCAGGAAAGATACTCGTAGTTTTCCCAGATTCAGTAACACTTTTCCGCTTGCTTCAACGGAACTACAGATACATTTGCGTGCAATGCATTCTCCTTTAGTTTTCAAGTGACTTTTCAGCAGTTTTCACCGATTTTTTGCAAGCCAGTCTTCTTCAGTCCTTGACCTACTAAGTACACTATAATATTTATGCAACAGTGCCATTATATCATAAATTGAAAACCATATACAGGACGATTCATCTCAACGGACTGCCTGTTCGATACTTCACGTTTCATTGCCATTTTCTTACAGAATCGAAACAGTGTAAGTAATGAAAAAAGAACCTATATAAATATTATTTCAATCAAATACAATAACTTCACCATTTACCTCTCTCGTGACCATCAACGTGTTTAAATCCTCCATGTTTATCCAATAAAAGCCGAAAAGGAGATTTTGTATAGACCTATACTGTCTATTCCGACCACATGGTGTCCTTCACTGCCAGTATGGAGAGAATGAGGATATTATTCTCATTCCCTCCATACATTTGCAGTGGCACCTGATTTACATACTGTATTAGGATGTCTGCAGACTCTAAACTGTTTACAGGGCATTTGCAACGACGAACTTGCTTGCTTTGTGGTGCATTGGATCAAACCACCCTATGCAGACTCTCAAATCAGGTATACTCAAGGAAAATAAGAGGATGTGTAGGTAAAACATGCTTGTGTGCATATTATATCCGACCCACAAAGAATTTTTTGTAAAATAAACATTTGCTGATGGTTTATAGAAAGCGCATCTGTTACAGGAAACTGTAAACCATTCAAACTGTAATATAGATACAAGTTGTACGCCAACTTTTATGAAACTGATGGAAAGCATAAAAAACGCATCCCAGCCCAACTGCAAAACGAGCAACTGTTGGCATTCGCTCTGAGGCAACAGTCCACAGGGGGCGCTGAATGTCGCCCGCCTACACCAGCGACCCGAGCGTCCATCGTGGTGCCTCTGGGGGGTGGGACAAAAGTAGCCTTTCAGGATGTTGTGAAGAGGGGGCCCCCTACTGGTCCACTTTGACCAAGCCAGTCCAATAGCTTTTTTTCCTCTTCTTAATTGTTTGCTTTTGCTGACTCACAGCCTCTTGAGTAAAGACGAGCAATTAAAGATACACTAAGGAGCAGGCCAGCTAGCATACAAAACAAAACATAATCGAAAATTATAGTCCCAGATGCAAAAAAAAGCAGTCCTATAGGGGGCGCATCCACGTTGGCTTTGCAGCAGAGGAATTTTCTAATTAAAGCCGTTGATGCAGACACGGTTTAAGACCACTTTTCAATGTCCACCGTGTTGTTCTTCTTGATTTCCTCGGATGCCATTTTTTCCTTTTGATAGCAGTCAGCGAATGAGTGCAATGATGTTAATGCTGGTGCACAAAGGCATTCTCGTTGTTATCTGCTGACTGCATCTAAATTAGCGATGGCAGCGATAATTGCATCCATATGCAAACGACCTGGATTAAACGCAAATAATGTACGCCCCTTAATTCGTTGATTGAAAATAATTTTGGGACCTGACCGTTTGACATTCAGCCAGCTGTAGGGCAACGTCAATCATGAGCTAATGAAGCATGGAAAACAATAATCTCTAAACACCGATGAACTTACTTTGTTTCGATCATGTCAACTTACGGTATATCCGATCATGAAACGGTACATCCGAAGGCATATCCGATCTTGCTTCATGTTTCCATTGGTTTCTCCATAGGTCTTAAAATATCATTTCAAACATGCTGTACATGTATCTGCTTTTTGCAAACTCGTACCACACCACCGCCAAGGTCCACGCTGGTTTTTTATGCAGCAGAAGCTTCTGGGTATTTTGAAACATGCCGCCAAGGTGCGGCAAATGATGTAAACTCACATTTCTAGTGTAAGTAAGGTTTAAGTCATGTTGTGAAACATGTTATGATATGAGATTTGTTTGTCGCATTAATGTAAATATACATGTGCAAGGAAAGTTAACAGCGTAGCAGTAACATAAAGAGCGAAGACGACAGGAGCTAATGCTAGGTGCTCAGGCCACCACTAAGGCATGCCCCTTTAGGAATGCAGTGAAATCGAAGCGGTCTATGCCACGCAGAAATGCGCTCAAACTTGTGGCAGAGATGGTCTCATGAGGCAGTGCCCGCCAAAGGCACTCCACTGGATTGCTAAAATGTGGAAACGACAATCAAGACGACTTCTTTGAGGTAGCAACTTCAGACCCATGCCTGCTCGCGTAGTATAGCTGGGGGCAACTGTGATGAAGTGGAAAAACGATAAATGGGAATCCCCGTGAAGTACATGTAGCTGGAAAAAACAATGCGAGGTCCATCTTCAGTCGTAGTAATTAAATGGGTCAACTCTGAGAGCGTGTAAGCGGTTGGAGTATGAGGGCTGGGGTCTTCCAAACAGTTGTGTGTGAAGTAACGCTGTACACCTTCCCCTGCATCAATGTCGCGAAGAAGTATTCCAACATTGGCCATACGTAGGTGACAAAGGCTAGGGTTAGCAGCTATAGTATTTTCAATCAAAGAACAAACTGGGGGCGTGGCCTGGTCGCCATCGATCAGTTATTGCAGCATTTACAGGGCAAAGGAAAAATGGCTGCCAAACACTACGTACAGAAGCGAACAATGTGGAAATTAACGAGCTGCATTATCACCTCCACGATTCCTTAGAATTAATACCCATAAAGTCAATAACCCACCTGCTGTACATGAAAATCCGACATGCTGTCGACGTCCACTGACACATATTAGCACATATTAGCTTGAGTCGCCGTTATAATCATAACGGCCGTTTCCATCTCATTTGACTTATATGTCCTCCTTCCCAATGTAGGGCTCGAGAACGAGCTAATAAGCCGCATGTGCGACCCTGCACGTGGAACTAAAAGCTGACTCGCACCAGCTTAGGCTACTCCCTCCAACCAGCCTCCGCTAGGTGGAGCTGGTGCGCACGGCTTGGATGGATCAATCGCAAACAGGCGATTGCATCCTATTGGTCAAGGACATACGTCACAGTCCGTTCTCTGATTGAAAATATTATAGGGTGTGGTCATGGCTTTCAAATGCCACGACGGACTTTAAGGCAAATCATGTAAACTCACATTTCTGGGGACTTGAGGTAAGGATCGCCTTGTTTAAGGCTAGTTAAAGCTTGCATGTAAACAGAAGTGTTTTGTTGCAGAGGATGCGCCTTTATGGTGCTGTATTTGAGCTCAAGTGTGGTGCGAGTACCCGGTATGAGTGGCCGGTGCACAAGAGACATCATTTTCCAACGAAAACAGGTTCTCCTCCATCGTCCAGGTACGGGCAGAAGTGCATCTGACATTCCATTAAAGGCAACATGGCCGTATTCACCTCATTGTTTAAAACTGAGCGTGTAATTGCCCATCGTTTTCTCTCTCCTGTTCAAACCACTCGCAAAGTGTTCGGTTTAGTCTCGCTTTAGGACAGGCTCCCTAGCCTTAATTTATTTTACACGCTGACCCTTAAACAGGTTCATCTACCCCTAGAATACATATTACATTTTCCACTTAATAGACTTGTACATCGAGCGAAGTTGAAGAACAATCGCCTCTTCTCCCAAATCCATCAAAGGGGTTTAAACGAGGGCTAATCTGGTTTCCCATTGGCCGAAAGGTGCCAACACACTGCCTTGCCCATATTTATATGAAGGAAAATTCAGGAAAAAATCACAGCCCGTAGCCTGATGTTACCTTTGGGCATGAGTCTGCCAGAGATCTTGTTAACGTTGCCACTAAGGGATCCGATGGATTAGCCAGAAAGGCTTCGAACTGGACCACGGAATGGGGAATTAATTTGAATTAAAACGCCATAAATTGATGGGAATTTCCCTCCCTCGTCCATTCTTTATGCTTGCCGCTCGCTGTATCGTATATCTGACCACTAGCACCACCTTCTTGCTTAATTTGACGCCAGACAACTCCTCTTTATCTGCAGTCGACCTTTGTGGCATCTCACCAGGGGTCACACTATAGTTGCTGCCTTTGTACTTCTCATTGCAAAAAAACCCCGAAAGATGTTTATCGTATTAAACCTTGTTGATGGCCACAGGACGAATATCGCTAAAATATGAAAGCGCAAAGTGTTTACAATTCGCACATTTCCGTTGTTCGTAAAACAAGGGTCTCGTGCCTCCCCGCTGGCCAGAATTTTTGTCACAAATAATTTTTCGCCTGTGTGGATTTAGTTTACTGTTTATATATTGCCGAATTTTCTACTTCAGTCACGGCGTTAGTACGGGAATTTATATTGTTCTGGTCGGGGCTATCCAAAACAAATTTCTGTACATGTATGTACCTGACTGGAAAAGGTAAATAAATAACATTATGGGACATACATACGTGACATATTCCATATATGGTTAGACCAGAAATTGGCACTATATCACCGTATAATTTGTCATAACATATGTAACTACATGTCAGCTACAGTGTGACATATCACCTAATGAGAAACATGGCAGTAATGAGTTGAGCACGAAATAAAAATAAAGGAATCGCTATAATATATGAATTTTTCTGGTCTATTAATATTTATTGATATAATTGAGGAGTGAATATTTTGTAAATTTAATGATAACTAGTATTTATAACCGTACTAAATTAACTTTCAAATTATTTGTTTGTTCAGTGTGTTTGAATACCTAAGCATCATACCTGACATTGGGTTTCATATATAGTATGACTATATACAGTAGTCATATATGACAATATATGTGACAATGTATGCAAGCATATCTTGATTGCATGTTCACTTGAATGACGTCGCCATGTACATCGATACATGTACAATGTCATACAACGTGCATTATATGGTTTACACTGTATGGGACCATGCGAAAAATGAGCAATGCAAACAAGGTTAGGTGGAACAAATAACCTAACGAGCATTTCTTTCACAACTGGCCTATATATGCGAATCCATGAATTGTTTATGACTATATGTATATCTGTTCGATATAATCGAATTGCAACGGTGCTCTTATTTTTCACTTTTTCGAATTAGCGTTGCAAATACACATAACAGCGGATCCTGTGATAGTCTGTAAAACTACACCAAATTCCTCGTGTCCAATGCAATACTGGTCGATTTTACCATGTTTTGTTCCTTTTGTAAAACTATAACAAGGTCGAATCCGCCTGCTGGCACGCGAGAAAAACCTTTTTTGGCAGTGATGCAGAAAAGCACTTGTGTATGGTGAGGCGTAACTAAAAATTCCCCAATAACATCTGTTTAAAGTTGAATCCAGTGTTAGCGTGTGAAAGTTGTATAACAACTGAGAAAATATAATTCTAGAAATTTTGCAGGTTAGAAAAATGATTTCAAAGCCTATGATTCGGTAAGTTTTCTTTGTTTCAGACAAATTGAATACATAAATTATTAATATATTGATCTTGACTAAATTCATGTTTTTGCCATGATCGCATGGTCAATATACATGTATAAAGTAAACTTTGGGTCGTTTGCACCTGTTTCTGAGTCACATTTCAGGATGGCGGTGAAACATTTGGATAACTGCGCGCCACAGGTTGTCCGAAAATATGTTCACCAACAATTGCTGGTATTTTTGCATCATTACATTGAATGCCTTTATGATATGCAATGTTGGACACCCTTTTCCCCGAACAGTGCATCTGTATAAGTAGTCCCTTTAAATAAGAACATTTTAAGAAAAATACATTTCCATCCGACACGCTTATTGCTGGGACAGCTGATATGGAACTGCATTTTTCACAAAAGGAAAAGGGGTTGCAGCGCCGATTTCAGCCAGACCAAAAGGCCATAAATTCACCTGACTTCTTCATTATTGCCTTCATCGTTCACCTTCTCATGAGTTCACCATTTCGCAAATCGAATTTTCGAGGAGGATATCAGCATACTTTGGTGGCACCTCGGCCTTCAGGGGTATTTTGCGCGGTGGTCAACCTTTTCCCTTATAAATACTAATTAGCCTTTCAAAAAACTATAAACTCATTTCGTCCGAAGACCTGCGCGAAAACGTGTTAACTTGATGGCGACGAAAAACAGAGATGAAAACTTGGAAATCCATGCACGACCACCAAGGTTGCTTCCATCAAAAGCCGAAGGCACATTTGAGCGAAAGGATTTTTTTGATTCTGGAAATTTGTAACGTGTTCCCCCTGATGGGCGGACATGATCACGTCTGCATATTCAAAAGTGCATAATTTCTCATTTTCTGGATAAAGCTGTTGATGCAAAATGCAATACTTCTTTCCAACTTATTCATATGAGATTGCACGTACTGTGTGGCATAGTTTGTTTTCGAAAAATGCGACTTTTTTTCTGATAATCTCGGTGGGCCAATGAGGAAAACGTTTAATTGCAGTGGCTCCAAATTTTTGTGAAGTTTTGGATTTTGTAAATAGTTTTGTCCAAAAAATGTGGGAAATTTCTTGTGTTGAAAACTGCATGGTCAGTGATTACACCAGCGACAATTTTCGAAAAAAGAAATCTGGTCATTTTTCTAATGAGAGCATCACTTAAAGACTTCAAGTTTAGCTAAGTCATGCGTGTAAACCTGTTATACATCTGTACTTAGTTGAGGTTACCTTAATTTGGATTCTGCCTTGGGGTACCCCACATGATGTTGCGTATGTGAATATAGTTTATGACGTGTATATATTGTTAGAAATACAGTGTTTTCATTTACTATAAATAAAAAACCTTGGATAGATTGTATTTCATTAAATTTATATCGTATATTCTTCAGAATTGGTAATTCCAGTACATTTCATCATACATAAACAGGTATATTTTTATAATACTCCCACAGATTCTTGTTTATAGTTTTAAATGTATTTTGATGTGGTTTGATTCAAGGCACCTCAAACCATCAGTTATACCATCTCCATCCCTGGTCCGTGCTGTTTTGTTATGAAACAGGATTCTGGATGTTTTGCAATCTGTCGCCACTAGGTTAGACTTTAAAGCATAGTTCTGACTTGGTTTAAGGCAAGTTGAAGGTTGCGTGTGAACATAGTGATATACATGTATGCACATTGCATCATTTGCATGTGGTATGGAATTTATAGATCTACGAATTAATTCATAAATTGCGCACAAGAGATTACCGAGTTCAATGTACATAAGGTTAAGCATGCGAGTTGATACCTTAATCACGTGAAATGTTTATATTTTCGTGGGGTGATAACTTTCTATTAAATTCAGCTCTATTATGGGAAGTGTCAGCGACGCAGTTTGCATTCAACCGAAAGAGCGAAATTGATGTTTCCTATCGACTCGGGGAATTCGCATGATTTTCGAGCGTTAACAAATTAAATATGGAAACACAATAATTGAATTTCATCCAAACGCACGCACTTTGATAACACGAATAAAGTTCGGTCGATTTAGGCGCTGCCAGCTCGCCTGAAAACTCGCTAATGAACTGTCCATATCGGGAAAGTTCAAGTTGGGCAAATCACTGCACTTCGCTGGCACAGAAATTTAAAATATGGAAATGAATTGGCGTACTGAATAATTACGTTAAAAATGGATTTGTATTCTAGGACTGGAATCGTGCTCGTATAGTGATTGGGCCACGTGATGAAACTGAGGACAGCTATAATTGTTGGTGAAAATAATAAAAAAATGCAAATTTAAACGAGCGGTGTTGTTCACAGTTGTTTGACATTTGGTTTCCATTGTTATGAAGGCAAACGTTATAGCTATGAAGTTATAAAGCATTATAGATGTAAACAATATACAACCCAAAGCACAAGCACACAAACCATGAACAAAAGCAACACATGTTTGCTGATAACATTAAACTCTGGGAACAATCTGTTGAAAACTATCATGGTTTAAAACAATCAAGAATGCAAAATATACACGAGCAGTTTATTAGCTCTTAAAGCCAACAAGGACAAAAATCTTACAACACAACGAGATTGTTGCAATTTGATCTTTCACTATATTCTATCCCTACATTTGACTTTCAAAACATCCTTAATCCAATGTGACATGATGTTATAAGTTACTCACATTACATTGAGTTAAAATTATTCCATACATGATGGACATTTTCACCCAAATTGCACATGCTTCGAATGTCAAACTTGATCAATCATTTTCCAAAAACCTTTTGAATGGGATTGAGGTATGGAGTTTCCAGACCATTCCAGTACGTCAATATATACCTATAGCTCCTAGATTGTGAGAATGGGTGCTATAGTATGCCGATATACAAGAATGTTATTTATTAGGAAAAAAAGCAAATTAAACCAATGTTTTTTAAAGTGTTGCAAAAGTGTAGATTAATAAATTTATTTAAATATTTTTTCAGGTGTATCATTTTAGCACAAACTAGAAACTTAAGATGGAATTCTCATCACCATTAGGAGCATGCATATGAATCATGTGACATCATGACATTGCTCCCTGGCTTATTAGGCGATAACTCTATTGAACTCGTCTCTTAACTACACACTATGTCCGACATAGAGAGGTTTCATTGCACTTCCCCTGACATGGAAAATCAGCAGTTCTGGTCTCGTGGCTGTTTATTTTAACGTCCTGTGCTGCAGTAATAATCCGGGCAAGGATTTAAGACTTTGGTGCATTTCTAAGAAGATGGATTTTGAATTCTTGACTTCAGGCAGGCCATGCACCCCTCTCCCACTTTTCTGGCACACCGTTTTATTATCGTCGTGGATTTTTCATGTTGGTTGCCTTTTACGAGGAGCTAACGTGTCATTTTCGTGTAGAATTCATCTGCCTCGCTCTTCTCTTTTTCTTTTATTTCTCTTTGAAAACTCCGCCGGAATCGAGGCGTACAAAATGAACCTCGTTTTATTATGCATGTAAAGTTGGAAGATGGAGGGTCACTTACTTCCGGGCCATGAAGCTGCATTGCCATTCAAAATCAATGTGACGGAAGAATGCTATCCCCTGCCCCTTCTCCTGCAAGGGTGTCCTCCTCCTACAGTGCACTTTGCACGCAACATCTCCCAAAATCTTCAATGTTTCTTACTGGCGCAGCAGGGTGTTGATGAAGGGCTCTCTGATGAAAAGTGATTTCAAATAGACCCTTCTGCATTTCTGAATATGTATTTTTACCCTCTAACTTTTGTAATGGCTTTTTCCGGCTTCTCGAATCGAATTATGACGTCAGCAGTACTATTCATTTCTTTCTGTAAGACATCTTTCTAGCTGTCGTTTTGCTGTAGTCACTGTGTGTCACTTCATTGGTCTTGTACACGATGACGCAGAATTCGTTTAGTATGAAACAGTCCTTGTCTTGATTCTGATTGTAAACCCAATTTGACTCTCTTCAAGGATAGATGTGCAAACTTCATAACTCGCTTTAAATAAAGCTGCCTTATACGATGTTACTAGGGATGAGTTTTCATGACAAGCCTTAAAGTCTACCACCTGATGGTGAGTGACATTTCTCAGAACACATAGAATCCTCAGTTTCATCAAAATGCAACATGGTCCGTGGTCAACCTCAAATGCTAAAGCCATATACAGCATATTTTCCCATACGATTGCAATGGCACCTAATCTGGGGGTTGAAGCTATTTGGTTTTGACTACCGGTAACACAAACAAGTAGTCACGTGTTCAAATCAAAATAAGCCTGTTTAAGGTGCCTTCCCTAGTGATTTTCCTCCAGCATGTAGGGAGGATTATTCCACAATGCTGGAAATGTGGTGTTTTGGAATCTGGAGCCAACATACATGTATAATAACATGTTGGTTCCTACAAATTCCCCAATGTAGGTTCCAACATGTTTCCAGCAAGCCACACATGTTGGAACCAACATGTGCCCAACACCACCACCCACATATATCAATTAAGACTACAACACATTGAAAAATTCCCAATATTCAAAATGAAAATGCGTTTAAAAGGTTTTTGATTTGTAATACAGCTGATACATAGAGGCATATTGATGTTTTATTAACTTTAAGCCAAACCAGCACATGTCAGCATTACATCACATCCTACAGAACCATCATGTTCCGAACACCGTATGCAAAAACCATCATGTTGCCAACATTTCGCCACATTTTCCTATATTTTCCAACATTTTGCTTAAGAGCCAAGCAAAAAAATCAATATGGTTTCCCTGTTTTACACACCATTTCCAGCTTGTTCGATCTTCTTGCAATAAGCTTATGTTTATCCCGAGTTAATCAGCTGAATTGACCTAGTAATGTTTCAAGCATCTTCTGGTGTTGATGTGAGTGTACTTGTAGGTGTTGTATGACTGAGGTTTTCACATGTGTGCATTAACCTAAAACTGGCTGGATTGGTGTAAGAGTTTCTAAATTGTAACGTTTCTAAATTGTAACCCTCCACGACTCTTTCTCCTCACAAAAATTTATGTAGATGGAATAAACTTTTATTATCATATGAGAATGGAGTTAAAACATATGCAGCGTACATGTACATCGATTTTGAAGGCTACCGACATTTGAGCACCGGTGTGAATTGGACAATTTGTGACTAAAACCAGTAGTTTGAAAGTCGTTAATTTCAATAACATAAACAGGCATTGGTTAAGGATAATTGCAAGCCAATTATCGACATTACGTGGAAACGTCTAATAACATGCTTAGTGAGGCACAGAAAGTTTATACCACCTCATGTTGTTGATCGAATGTATTAATAGTAAGAATGATGTAAACCTTAATTGCTTAATTGCAAACCCAGCACTGGAATTAAAGAAACACCCAGACATTTTTGAGCAATAACCGCTTAAAATTACGAGTTAATTGTTGGAGAAAGATATAGCTTTATTTGTCGCCCCGAATTACGCAGTTTCCATTAGCATCATCATCAAAACTATTGCACGAACAACGTTCGCAGTTAGTATTATCATAAACAGATCGTAAAAGATTATTCGAAAAATAGCCTTCAGACATTCGCAAGTGTTATGGAACTGGGGCACGCGAAAACACTAAATTTAAGTGCTCATTATTAACGTAAGATTAATTCAGTGTGTTTCAGATCGAAAAAGACCACTTCAAATACGTTTACAAGCATCATCCTTCAAGACACACTTTTGTTTAACTTCTCACAGATCGACACTAATTGGGTTGCTCGAATACATCCAATGTGCCCATCCTACGTGTATTCAATTAATTTGTCAGGAGTAATCTAACCGATCAATCTCGAGTAAGGATCATGGCATCCAGAGTCTGAGTAGACCCCCTTGTGCTAGGACATCGGAATGTCGAATGACCACAGTGGTGGCACGAGAACAATTGCCATAAAATTGGGGTATTTACCCTCAGTTTCCATCTTCACGTCACGCATAAATTCGCAAACCGGACACGATAATAAATAAAAAACTCCAAAAGTGCTTTATAAAAATTCAATGCCATATAAGTGCGGCGCAAAATTGAACTATTAATTGGCTGGACCAATAAAACGGTGAAACACGTGTATTGTTGTAGTCATCATTGGTCGACTTAGTCTCGACTAAGGAGCACCTTAAGACCTCAAGGAGCTTCCCCCTCAGCTTTTATCTATAAGGAGAACCAACCGATCGATGATGATGGCAGGTAATAATTAAGTCGTAAATGGTGTACGAATATTGAATGTCGACGTGCAATAAACATTGTTTATTGCGTAGAAAGTGCTTTGTTTTTTGCGCAGTTTAACTGTGATATAACATGTTTTATGGGTCCTGGCTCTAATTGAGCCCAGATAGAGATATCTAGCGTTCCAATCAACATTTTGTATTTGAGCTAGGGGATGGCTGCGAACGACTCCACCAGGCCCTGATTGAATTTAATTGGCAAATAACGTTTGGGGACTTAAAAGTCTCGGGAATGGGGCGCAAACTTAATTAATCTTGTAATGGCTTTTTTTACTAACCAAACAATTAGTTTAACGAGATGTGGAATGATCCTAAGGTAGCGCAGTTGGATTTTTACGAGGCTTGCTTCGACTGGTGTTGTCAAAGTCTTAAAAGTCTTCATGCTTGCAGTTTACATCAGTGCCGACTTCAATGTTTGCATGCAGCCTTTGATGGAGCCTTAAATTTTTTACAACCATATACGACAAGTTATGCTCTCCATGCGTTTGCAACGGTTTTATTAGAAAAGCATTGATGAAGTTTTTGATTATTGCTGCATTGAAATGTTGAATATATCCAAAGCAACTGAATCATTTTTAACAGCCTGTTAACTTTTCAGCAGTCGTCTTGATAGCTGCTGAGGAGTTCACAGGATGTTATAAAAGATCATGAATTTTTTCCATTGCATCACATCTTTCTGGTTGAGGCTTGCGTCAATTGGTGTTGTCAGTCTTGAAAGTCTGCATGCTTGATGTTAACATCAGTGCAGTTCTCAGTGTTTACATGCAGCCTTTGATGGAGGCCTAAACTAGCCTTAGCGACTACCAAGTCGCTAGAGATGTCAGTTTTCATGGCCTGATGCTGACATGCTCCAAAGCACTCAGAACCTTTTGCTACATAAAAGCATCAAGGACTTATAGGAATGTATGGTTTATCAGGATTTTCTACAACCAGATACCGTATGCTATAACCAGATACAAAACAGATTCAGCATGGCATGTTCCCCATACGTTTGCAATAGGAATCCATTTCATTTTGGATTATTGCAGCATTGAAATGTCGCACATAGCCAAAGAAAATGAATCTTTTCTAACATCCTGTGAAGCAGCCATCGAGACGACATTGCAAATCATGAATTTTTTCCTTTGCTTCTCATCTTTCTGGTTGAGTCCTCTTCAAAAATGTTGCTTCGTTGAAACGGCATTTTACGTTGAACATCGCAACTTGGTTTCAACTACAACTTCCACTCGACTTAATTCGAAATTTTCATAAGTTGATGCGAGATTTTTCTGACCTGATTATGTTTGAGCAAGGCCTATGCGGAATTCGAAACTTTTGCTGCATTTTTGTTCGAAATCCACGAATTACTCACACACCCGTGCACCGATAAAGTAATCGATGGAAATAAGTTGCGAAGCATTTTTCTCCAGCGATGGATTTGGTGATGGGAATTTGGCTGAGATTTATTCATTGTGTCAGAAAACAAAGACCGACAAAAGCCAGCAGGAAAAATGCCCTATTCCCTTTTCGAGCATCTGACGGATCCTGGCTGCTTAGGAAATTAATTGCTCGTTAATTATTCAAAGAATTGCGCATATTGAGCAGTTAGCTGCTTTTAAGCGCGGAAAAGTGCCGACCTGATTGCGAGAATTCGGATTAAATGTAGTCTGGAGCAAAAAAAATGTTGCCCAAAATCAATCCCAAAAAGACTTAAGTATAGTGCGAATTGTCTAGCAAATGGCTTTTGCTTGGGCTTTGTTGGCACTGGTCGCATCTGTAGAAGATGCACTGCAGTGTTTGTTTAAGAGCACTATAACATATACATTCTGGTTGGTGATCCAGTTGAGTTTACACGCACACACTTACATGCATGGATGAATTTGCTCACTTGTGCATGTTCCTTTATACCATTGAGAATTTGTCCACAACGTAACATGTTTGTATCGGGCCTACACCTGACGTATGAATCCAGATTTACAGCAAATGCTCATCAATGCAGTTCCATGTTAGCATCATCTATGTCATGCAGAAGAACAACGTTATTCGTTAGGTCAGTGATGTGAATAGTTCCACAGACGTCCAATGATTGTTTGAATTCATCGTTGGGCAACGCAGTCACCTAGAATCAAGGCTGTCTCTGTCCTGCTATTGATGTTTATATAATCGAGATTGCATTTACAGAGATTCTGACTGCCACGGTCTCATTTCCAAGAATGCAAATACGGGGTCGAGAAATTGAAGTTAAAATAAATATTGCGTCGTAGTCATGCAGCATGTCAATTTTTTGTTGAAAAAATCAGTGTCGTGTAAAATTGTTTTCAATTCAATTCAATAACCCACAGTCAGCACCTGAGATACCACGTGGTGGGGGTAATTCACCCAAGTACAAAAATGTTGCATCAAACAGTAATGACAAATGAAAATAAAATGCAATTGTGTAGGAAAATTGCAACAAACAAAATAGGTAAGTAAAATAACATACATCAGAATTATAAGCCACCCAAGTACTAACATGCTTTAGCAAAACTACAACGAAAGGAAGGAGAAATGAAAGCAAGATGCATTGCAGTGCCCCACAATATTGAATTCAATTTGACCATCAAATTTGTAACATTCCTTCTAAAATGACAATATGTGAATTGGTGATCCAGTTTCGCTCAAAATGTCGTTTACAGGTTCTCATTGCTGATCTGATTTCAATGATGACAATTTCATTATAAAGGGGGGTGGAATCTAGCAATAACGAAAATGTAATGACATCATATTTGAACGCCCCCTTATTTATGGCGCATTGTAAATATTTAATTCAGCTCACATTTACACGTTTGATTGGGTTATATAGATCAATTTACCTGCGTATTGATTGTTCGGCTTTGTAAAGCACAAACATGTTGCTGGATCAAAAGGCAAGTATAAGTATTAGTCATTTCATGTCACCCTGTGGTATAGTGCGGATAAAAAAACTGCAATGTATACTGACATCAATGGTAACTGAAAGCCTGAAACAGAATGAAAGTAGCCGGCGATTATTTTCTGTTTGCGTGGCCAAAACACGGCACAGAGGAATGTCAGGCCTTCTTATTTCATAATCGAATCATCAATCATATATCAGGAGGCTTTTATTTTATTGAATGGAAAACGTGGAAAACGTTGCCGTTGGAATGGTCAGTTTGTTGCTGGAGGACACAATAGGGGAGAAATTGGATATTATATTTATAAGGTTAAGGAGGATTCTCGGTGGACACGAAGAGCAAAATAGCCGTGGGATGTAGATTGACAGAAATTGCTTTCATCTTTCTAATTCGACAACGTAAAAAACAACAATAGATTGGCAATTCTCATGGGTTGCATCCAATAATTGAAAACGGCGCTGGCTTTGAGAATAGATTTATTAGGCGAGGCGAAACTTAGTAGTTAGCGGAATAAAACATTGCCAGACAGTTCAGACAATCAATTTTGGTAAGCCGTTCGTCAAAACAAACACGTTTCATGCCATTTCTTAGTTTTGAATGATGTCATAAGTTTAATTTCCAGGAATATACATGCAGTTAAAGAAGGGTTTCCATTTTTTTCCCAGAACATGACATTTGTGATGGATTTTGCTGAAAGCATTTCCAATTTTGAATATACCTGACCAATGCAGGAATTCCAGCAAATTGAAAACTTGTACAGCCCCTACTCCTAATGTGCATAAAATACTTTATTTCAATTATGATTGAGTAGTATACGTTAATGACACTTGACCTATCTATCTGAATCTATCCTTTGTGTTTTTTGTGATGATCTTTTTGTGTTTACTTTACCTTACCAAAACTAACATAACAGTGTAACTTTTGATTTAACTGCCCCTAACCACCAGGCAATCACTGCCTGCTTATGTTGAGATCCAATTTTCATTATATGCTGGATCAGGGACAATACTAAAGCACACTCGAAACTTTTTCTTAGCAAGATTCCGAGACATTTGAAGAGTCTTCTTTTGCTTATCATGAACCAAATGCAAACTGTCATAATGATACATGTATTCTTCAGCTAAGGAAACGATGTAATATATCGTCTTGTTTTTAAATAATGTTTTCATGAGAGCGAACTTTCGTACACTAATCGAAAAAGACATCGTTCCATTTCAATCTCTTTAATATTGATTCCAAAAACTCTTAATATAGCTTATCCCAAAGCCACTTCCAATTTGCATCTCTGACATATTGTCCAGTATACAGTATAATATAAATCGTTCTAGCGAAATCGACTTCTTAACAAATGACTCTCATACAGTAAAACAAATTTGAAATTTGCAACAATATGAAATCTTCAGCAGCTGCAGTTTCACGAGTTGAAAAACCTGCTTGCTTAACCACGAATAGGAATATCGACGTTTTAAATGATTCCTTTAATGCATCCCATAATCCATCGGTGAATGTTCATTACGACTTCTTTAGCACTAATTATCAAATAGTTTTGAAGGAAAAAGCTAATATGCTAAGAAAATCTACTTACAGATATAGCATTCCATTTGCAAATAATGAATATGACAAAAAAGTTAGACAGTTTATAATACCTACATTATTTAACGAATTTCCTAATGAAATTTTAATAATTAACTAGATTAGAGAGCTCAAAAGAAGGTTTAGATTATATCTCCTATGGAGATGATATAACAGATTAGGAGTTCTGCTAAACTTTATTAATTTGTCATTAGCAGCAACCTTTCAATCGAATCTTCTTGTATGAAAATAACATAATATAATATTGCGAAATTGTTTTCTTGTTATTTGGTTTGATGTAAACACTTTAATTAGTTATTATTATTATTTTCTACTTTTTGTTCATACAGTCCTTGCCAAAATGATAGAGGCACCCCATTTTTCCATAATATCTGGCAACACAATGTAGCTACAAAGGTAATACTATACTACATGAATTCATCATTGGGTTATTAAACATACATGCAACTATTGTGGTGATTGCGAAACCAGGAATATTTTTATTGCAACATTTGCAAATAAGGGTCAGACAAAATGATAGAGGCATTATAGCAGAACATGAAATTAATTTAATAATTCCACCTTTGGCTGCAATAACAGAAAATATATGATCTGGCATTGAT